>PVJL010001966.1:0-223967 GCA_004026885.1 Lyroderma lyra | reverse complement strand
AAAGCACTGGCAGATCTCACAACCCAAATGCCATGTGTCTCCTATGCTAAATGGTTGTACAACAAGCCAACAGCCAAGTCAGAGGCCGGAATGAGACTTCAGCTCCAGAATTCTCTTTGGAGACAAGAATAACCCCAACCCTAGTCCCCAGGGACCCAAAGGAGATCCCGTGAGTGGTCCCTGACCTCCCCCCTCACCCCATTCCCGCAACTGCAGACTCCAGGGGCCAGAGGCCCTACAGGTTAACACTGGAACTTTCCCATCTGAACCGATTCTTTAGCCCCAGGCCCGTGTCCCCAGATGAAACAAGCCTTTAATGAATCTTAGTTAAAAGGGACTAGGAGGACCACAGGTGTCTCGGGCACCCACAGGACACAGCTAATGAGGTGACTCTTCCTCGAAGGCTGGGGAGTACCTGGCACCAGTCCCCCCACCCCACATAAGCCGCTGCCTGACCTAAGCCCCCCTTCCTGGCAGCGAGCCTGCTGCACTGCAGAAACCGATTAATGCAGTGGGAAAGGAAGGGAAGTGGGCAGTGGGCACTGGGCCTGGCTGCTCCCCCAACCAGCCCAGGCACAGCAAGGCGACACAGCAGGGTGAATGAATGTCCTTCTTTCACAGACCGGTGTGTCTGTGGAGCCAACATACTTTGTCATACAGCAGGAGCTAAGAGACCGAATCATCTGCCACACAGCACCAGAGCGACGCAGCACCAGAAACACCCTGCATTTGCACCGACACCCATCAGCTCAGCGGCTCAGTGCCCAGCTGGTCCTCACTCTTGCCTAGAGAAGGACCATGAGACACAGAGCCATGGGACACCCCCAGAGGCAAATTCAGCTAAAGAACTCCTAAAGTGGCATCTTGGTTTTGCCAATCACAAACACACAGGCAAAGGACAAAAAGTCTGGGATTTTAGGGTTTAAAAGTTGCCCCCTACCTGGCCGACACCTCCCCAAAGGGGCAGGTAAAGCGGAAGGGCTCTGCTTGGTGGGCACTGGGCCAGGAACCTGCTGGGTCAGTTTCTTGCCAACCTCAGGGTTGGGAGTAGATGATGAGGTTTGGGCTGCTGTCTGCTGGCCTCAGCAGGGGTTGTGCAGAGACAAGGGCTCCATGCCGCCAGGCCCAGACAGCTGCCTCAGCACACAGGGGCTCTGGTAGCAGCTGAGGCCAGCAGGGTTCTGCTCGCTCGGTCCCTGGAGAGGCTGAAGGTGACAGCAGCCAGTGCAGGACAGCTCAAGTTGCTGCCCTGCCCAGCACTTTCCAGGACTGATGTCACCTCTGGGAGGTCAAGTATGCCCCACAGGCAGAGGATAAAACGAGACCAGGAGCCAATGGGCCCAAGATCTCTACCTCTTGGCAGGTGCCAGGAGCCGCTTTGCTGGCTGCCAGTGAGCACTTGCGCAAAGGGTCCCCTTTTGAGCTACAGGAGGGCTTGCAAATCCCCTTCGGCCACACAGACTAGCCAAAGCCTCCCTTCCTATACTGCCTCGAAGGATGGGCACAACCCTGGCCAGGCAGGACAGGCACCCTGCGACACCCTGCTCAAGCGAGCAATTTAGTCTGCAGTTATCAAGCACTTACTGTGTGCTAGGCGCTGGGTCTGCTCTTCCTCAGATGCCCAATGCCAGGGCCCAGAGCCAGCCCCAAGGCAGGCTGCCCAGCTGCAGGACAGTTAGCTTCCATCTCAGATTTGAATCCCTACCCAGGTCCGGGGCCGCAAGCAGGACAGGCGTCCGCCCTGGCACAGCTCGCTTTGGGCTGCTCCTTGGGTCAGGAAACCCCTGACGCTGGGACTGAGTTGCCTGGTGCCTAGCTGGCATGGGGCCAGCAGTCAGCTGGGTGGTCCCCAAAGAAGCAGCCTACAGCCCCCAGACTCAGCAGCACCTCTGCCTTCTTGCACCCCTCCTTTTTCTCCCTGGTGGGGAATGATGCCACAGACCCAACAAAGGAACCTCACATGGCCCGTGGTGCAGAGGTGCCTCTGCCACTGCCCCTCAGCAAAGAGGCAGCCAGTGTCCACCGGATACAGGGGTGTCAGGGCTGGGCTGGGCAGCACGGGTGGGGGGGCCACTGAGACCCAGGCAGCCAGTGTCCACTAGATACAGGGGCATCGGGGCTGAGCTGGGCAGCACGGGTTGGGGGTCCCTGAGACCCAGAAGCCCTTGCCTAGTCTGTTCACGTTCCTGCCCCTGTAAACTCAGAGGAAGCCAGGCAGTCCTCTCCCACAGAAGACAACCCCACTTTTCCTGAGACAGGGACAGATGCAGAGAAAGCAGCCAGGGTCACCGGGTGGCAAGCAGCCTTCAACATCAGATGAAGGTCGCCGAGAGCAGGCGCACACGCAGACCCCAGCTCTGTCCCAGGACTCCTCAGGCAGTAGCTGGAAAGGAGCCCCCCAGGGAGGTGGCGGCCGCAGCCCCCCAGCCCCCAGCCTCTCAGTCCTGCCAGCCTCCACGCTCCGGCCCCCTCCGGGTCCCCGGCCAGCACCTTTTGGCGGAGCAGCTTGCTGCGCACGCGGCCCCAGAGCCGGGCACCGGTGTTGGGGGGCCGCTTGCTCCCAGGCTCCTCCAGAGGATCCAGGCAGCAGCGCTCCAGGGGCTCGCACACGGCTTTCAGGCTGCAGTCGGGCTGAGGCAGAACGTCCGTCATGCCGGCGGGCGGCCGGGGGATGCGGGGGCAGCAGGGACTCGGGGGGCCGAGCTGGGGCCCGCCGCAGGGAAAGGGAGCGTGGAGCGCTCAGCCCCCGGCGGCCGGGCAGTTACTGGAGCGCGGCCGGGAAGCTCATGGTGCGAGGCTCCGCTTTCTCCTCCCTTCGGTCCCTCCTCCCGGGGACCGCCTCGCAGGAGCCCCACGCCTCCCGCGGTCCTCTCCTGCCTGCTGGTCCCGGCGCCACAGACTGCCCAGGCAGCGCGGGGAGGTCCCCGCCTACCCCGAAGGAAGTGACTCAGGCGCAGGAGGCTGCCCCCTCCAAAAAACCCAACCTCCAGGAGCTGGGGCTCCTCCTCACCCACTCTGCCTCTCTCCCCCCAGCCACTACTAAATAAAGTTTGACAAGCAGCTAAACACAATCCAGTCCCTTCCCCTCTGGATCCCTGGGGTTAACCCCTTCACCGCCAGGCCGCTCCCTGGGGCGGAGGGGAAGGGGCTTGGAGGAAGTCTGAGAGGGTGGGCAGGGGCCAGGGCTCAGTGCCAGGAGCTGCGATTTGGCCACGAACAGCTGTCCTCATCTTGGGAAACGACATGCACAGGCCTGGAGTTCTGCTCCCCCTGGAGTCCTGCCCCACGGTGCCTCCCTCAATGCCAACTTGGTGACAGGGCCGTGCTTAAACCTCCTCTTGCAGAGACTAAAAAATAAGGAAGGTCTCTAGTGGGGCAGTCGCCTGGGCTTCAGGGCCCTCAGAGGGAACTGGACCTCTCTTGGGACATGAGCAAAAGCCAAGAAGAACACGGGTAACAGGTGCCCACCAAGAAGTGCTTCTCACATGGCCGCTTTTAACCATGTCCCCACGCATCTCACCAGAAGCCCCCCAAAAGGCTTGTGCTGCCAGGCACAGAAGATACCCCTGGCAAAGGGACAATCAGCTAGTTTGTGTTGGGTGCCTTGGGAACCAGAAAAGTACAAACGTGCTCTTGACCCTCAAGCTGGTGAATGTTCTAACCCAAGAATAAGAGGTGATTCATTTTGCAAGGTTAATAACACAAATTAGACTTTTGGAAAAACTTCCAATACAAGTTTTTCAGAGAAAAGAGGAAGGCCTGAACCCCAAATGATTAGGGTACACAAACCCAGAGGTATCCAGGATGTCATATCATGCAGAGCTAGGCACGGGGTAGACAGCAAACTAGTATTTTCAGTGTCAATTATGAGCTGGGTCCCACACAAAGGGCTTTCAAATATCTGATTGCAATTTAAGCCTCACAACTTTTGTTGACACTCGTGCTACTACTGTCCCCATTTTAGAGGTGTGAGGACGAGGGCTCAGGCAGGTCAATGGCTTGCCTGAGGCGTGGCAGCTGCAGCCGGGGAAGGCCAGGTCTCCTCCAAGGCACCAGTGCTCCCAGCCCCTGGGCCTCACTGAAGTGTGGCTGATTCTTTGGATTCAGGAAAAAGAACTGAGTCAGGACATTTCTTGGTTGACCCCAGGGCAGGTGGGTCAGGGTACAGAACCAGCCCTTGGCCTCTGGAACTCCTGCTGAGTCTCGACCAGTGTACAGGTCTTGGGATGCTGGGAAAGAGGTAGCTTCGCTGCAGACAGCCAAGGCCTGGGCGTAATGAGAGCTGCCGTTCACGAGTTCACTATGAGATGGGCGCCACGCTCAACCTGCACATGCATGAGCTCACTTAACGCCCCCACCCCCAACCTAATGAAGTAAGTAAGTACTGGCATCCCACCTTCCATTTGGGGACACTAAGGACACTGAGAAGTTGAGCATCATGTCCAAGGCCAGGATGGACTGGGGCATGAAGAGAGGTCTGGCGGACTGCAAAGCCTATTCCCTCAATACTGTGGATCTGGTCCTGCACTGACTTCTGCCTGCTGTGGGAGGCAGGGTCCTGGGGTCCGGGTGTCCCTGCAGGGGCCCCTGCCAGCCCCATATCCTCCAGGGCTCCACCCAGTGCAGATGTCTGTGTATGAGCTACACCTGAGTTAAACTTTCCACAAGCCACTGCATCTGCATGGCAGCTTCAGCCACAGAGCTTTCCCAGCTCCCCAGGGGGGAGGGGAAGAGACCCGCACAGGCAGGGACACACTTGTGTCCCCTAGCCACCTGATAATGCCTTGACCCATCCTTCACCTGACTCTCCCAGGGCACCCAGATGCCACCTCTGAAGAGTCCTTCTCCAGCCCCACTGCCACAAAACCCAATTCCTGCAGAAAGGCTCTGCTCCTTATTCCTTCATCCCACTCATTTCATTCAAGAGAACTCGACTGAGGGCCTGTCTATGAGGTCGGACAATTAATTTCACGGACTCATCCTAGAAAAAGTGCCACATACCTCACTGCTGAGTATCACTACGGTCACCTTTAAAGTTCTCCCCTTGGGAAGCTATGCACCAACACAAGTGCCTAGTCCACCCTTCAGAGCAATTTGGAACTCTTGTTTCTGGAATGGCCATCAGAGCTGTCGTTATGACACCTTACCGAGTGGTTTGTACAGTGCTGCCAACATAAGCGCACAGTGGCAAGTTCATGACCTTAATTTTCAGATTTTGGGGCCATTCCAGAAAAAAAGAGTTCCAAACTGCTCTGAAGGGTGGACTAGGTGCTGGCGTCGGTGCACAGCTTCCCAAGGGGAGAACTTCGAAGGGGACAGTAATGATATTCAGTAATGAGGTTATACAATAGCACTTTTTCTAGGATGAGTTCACGAAATTAATTGTCCGACCTCATATGTCCCCAACCCCGGGAAAGGGGATGAGCAGTCACAGAGATGAATCAAAAGCCTGTGCTTGACATAGCTGACAGCCCAAGAGAGGAGAGGAGACATGGGCTTAAACACCTCTTAACCGGAGTCAGAAAGACATTCGTGCATTTAGCATGTATTAGATGTGCACCTACCCTGTGTCATACTCAGATGGGCATAGCATTGTCTTTGCCCTGCCCTCAAAAACTCTGGTCGTATGCCATAAGACCAGCACAGATAAAGTGCCATGAAAGTCGAGAAAATTTCTAGCCAGAGGGACTCAGGGAAGGCCTCCTGGAGGAGGAGGGGTTGGTGGGGGCCCAAAGAACTGTGGAGAAAGTTCATCTGCCCAGTTTTACTCTGCAGCCCTCAGCTAATGTGCAACTGCTGGTTGTGTAACTGGCTGATGGGTGAGGTGCCCTTATTTATGACTGCTAACCACGTTCACCTGCAGCAGACGTACAGCCAGCGCTTGGCACCAGTGGCTGGTTAACTTCAGAACTAGCCCTTTCTAAGGCCTCCTCGTTCTATCTGGGTCACATTTCCCAGGATGCAGTTTGGGGGTATGATGTCTAAGGTGTGCCTGCCCCCATCTGCAGATGTGTGGGAGAAGGGGGACAGGATAGATCCTGTTCCCAAAGCTCGATGCCTGTCTGTCTTAGGAACCCCAGGCTCAACACTTGTCTGGGTAAAGCCAGCTCTGATTGGATGAAAGAGAGCCAACTGGTCTCCATGGTGACATAAGCGCCTTAGCAGATGGGTAGCTGTTGGGAGGCTCTTCTCTTGTGCTGATCATCTTTCCCTTCCTCCCTGTGGGCTGGGGGCTCTCCCTGGGGAAAGCACAGATTTGCCTGCTCTTCGCCCACCCTAACTCAGGTCCCTTCTGGAATCAATGGTCTAGGAGCTGAGGTTGCAGGGGGCGGTTTGGGAGACAAATGCTTCCAGCAAGTTCCTCAAAAGCAGCTGTCTGAGTTCTGATCCCTCTAGCCCACCATGAACCCTTCCTCAGCTTTGCTGGATGAGCTGGCTAGTCTTAGGCTGTGCTGGTCACCCAGGAAGTGACTGCATTACCTCTCTACTCTGTCACCCTTTCCATCTAGCCACACCTGGCAGGACCCACCTCTGAGGACACGTAAGGGCCCCATTTGGATAAACAGAGCCTGGGCGGTAAGGCCCACACGAACAGATGTCACTGCCTGTGGAATTAAAAACATTCCTAGTAGACTGTCCAGGCTGCTCTCATCCCCTCCCCAGGCTCTCTGCCAGAGGATGAGAGGGGCTGTCTCCAGGGAGGCGCAGGGCAGGACCGTGGGGTACATACCTGGGGCGGCCCAGACCAGCCACCCGGCACAGCTGTGACCGAGGCAAAATCAGGCTAAAGTGATCATCAGCAGCATCACAGAAGGAAAAAAGGTCAGCAGTGACTATGCAGCCTGAGATGTGTGGGTGGGGAAGGCAGGGATTGCCATCAGTGCTGCCTGGGTGACAGCTGGGGGTGGGGACAGCTTCCAGGCAAGTCCTCCAGCCTGTGAACAAGAGGAGGAAGGCTCTTTCTCAGAACTTTGGGGTGCTGCTGCCACTTCCCCGGAGTGACCTCCTTTTCCCCACTGGAAAGACTTTCATCTTCCCCTACCCCGCCCAGACTAGAACCCTGATTCCTGGTCCATGTCCTCAGCCAAGTGACAGTGAGACAGGAAGCGGGGTTTCTGAGGAGCCAGCTAGACCAAGGCCACAGGCACTGCAAAGACAGCAGTCTGAGAGTAGGAGAGCCCCAGCAGGCCACCCAGAGAGTCCAGGTGCTGGGACCCCAGAGGAGCCTGGGATCACACTGAGGATGAGGATGAGGAGGGACATGCTGGGGTCCACCAAGGAAGCTATGGGAACAGCAAGGGGCAGGCCCCGCAGGAGCAGGGCTGGGAGGCACGGTGGTGGTGGAGAGCAGGGTGGGGTCTGAGGCTGCAAGGGCTGCAGAAGGGAGCCAGCAGTGGTCCCTGCCCAAAGGCAGGCTCAGGAGACCAGGCTGAGACAGAAGCACAGGCCGCAGCGGTGCACGGGAGCTCAGAAAGGCCAGGGCCTGGGTAGTGTGCGAGCTGGTGGGGAGGGCAGCACAGCCTAGGGGGACTGTGAGAAATGGGGATGGGAGAGTCCCTGTAAGATTAATGGCTCTGTGGTCCTTGCATTGTGTGTGCTCACCTTGTTCTGTACTGATCCTAACCAAAACCTGCAGAAGGGAAGGGCAGAGCTCTTCACAGCATGAGAAAGTGAGACCCATTTTTGTACCCATCCATCCTTTCTGAATATCTGCTATGTTCAAGGCCTGTGTGAGACCCAGGGACAAGAACACTTTGCTCAAAGTCACTAAGCAGCCAATGGCAGAGCTGAGCCTACAAGCTACATTTTTACTCACGTGCTTGTTCATTCGTTCAACATTGAATAGATACCCACCATATGCCAGACAGGGAAGACCTTGAACAAGTCCCTGTCTACCTCAGCCAAACAGCCCTGCCCACCTACCCCAACTGACAACCCCTCAGAGAAGGCAGCTGTCAGTGATCAGGGGCTCTTTCAGGCAGCCGAGGCCAGAACTCCCCAGGGTCTGGGCCCTGCCTGCTGAACAGCTGCAGTAGGCTCCTCTCGAAGTTCTGGAACCTCAATTCAGTAGGTAAGTGGCTACTGGTGACTTGACGGACACCCAGGGTGAGGGTGGGGAGCAGGTTCTGGGGTGGGCGCAGGGTTTAAGGTGTGTATGGTGTTAGGGCAGCCAGGATGAAAAGCTAGTTGCTAACCCTAGCTGGCCCAAGGTGGACTGTGAGCCTCCCAACTCCCAAAGGCCCTGCCCACCACGGGACAGAGCAGAGCACGCACGGCTCCCCACACAGCTTCCCTCTCCAGGTGCCAGGCGGGTGTCTCGGGGGTGCTGGGCAGCTCCAGGTGGGCTGGAGCGGCTGAAACAGCCCCAGAGCTTGTCTACTGCCGACGCCCTGATGGCGCGCCCCTGACAACCCCGAGTGATTCTCAGGGCATATGTCATGGAAAAGGATGGAAAATCCACTTGAGCCTTTGGGAACATCTTGCTTATCTAAAACCCACCCAGGGACAGAGTGGGCAGACATGCCCACCACATGTCCATCCGTTCCTTCCCTACTCAACTCATGGACAGAACTCATGGCCAGACCACCCAGGAGGCCTCCCAGGCCATGTGCCAAAGGCTAGTCTCAGGCAGGAGGCTTTGAAAGGTCAGGATGCAGCGAGCCTCCACGCTTTATTCTCTTTATTAGTAACCCTTTTCCACCCAACTCTGAGCTCCATGTGAACAGAAGAAAGCTGCTGGGAGCCAGGACACCTGGGCATGGGTCCTGCCTGGTCACCGGGGACTCAGAAGCCACTTTCTCTCTCTGAGCTCAGTTTCCACATCAGTCAAAAGAGGAACTTGGACCAGACAGAGTCATCAATTTTTTTAAAGCAGAGAACACTGCCTACCTTACTTTCCAAATGAAATCTTATGCCAAAGTCTCCCTGCCCCCCAACCAGATAAAACCAGAGCAGACAGCAGGGACCCCTGGCTGCAGTGGGGATGGGGAACCCTACCTGCTCACATGACCTCTGTCCACCAGCCCCTGCCTCAGGGCCCTCCCAGTAATCCCCAAGCTCTGCAGGCAGAATCTGAAGCCCCTGACCCTCCTTTCAAGGCTCTGAGCATTTCCAATGGACAGTTCCCATAAGAACTGCTCATTTCTCTTGACCACAGCCATTGGCCCTCATTCTCCCTGAGGGTGGAGGGAGATTAGGGGCTTTTTAAAGGAAACTTCCAGTCAGAGTCTTAGATCTGAAACTCATGTCTTATTTCTACTTCTCTTTCTGATCTGGGAAGACTCTGGGCCTCTGCTTGGCTGGTGTGAGTTCCCCTCGGTGGCCTTATAATAGGATGACACTTATTAGGTCAGGCTGGTGTTTTCTGGGTCACTTTGGTCCTAAAGCCAGAGTAGCTCAGCTTTTACCTCCAAGGGTGTGATCAGGCTGCACCCAGCTGGGACCAGGTTGCACCTGGGGCTCAGACCCTCGCCTAGTGCCACCACTGCCCACATCCCTTGGTGCCATGACAAGGGCTGGACCAGCAGCGAGGGGCCCCGTGGGCTCTGCAGCCCCCACAGTGAGGAGCTGTGCCGCTACTGGCATCCACGTCCAGCTTCAGTCCGCAGGGAGGTCCCACGATTCTTCTAATAAGTCTTTTGCTCCAAGGTTTTGAAAATTAAAAAAAAAAAATCCCAAGTGGGACAACCTTAGGGACCAGACTTTTGATTTCAGGAGGAATCTGCCTGCACAGAGGTTAGCCTTACTGAGAGCGTGCTGTATGCCAGGTACTGTTACTGCTGCGGCCTCATTCCACACGCACACAGGCTCCAGAAGAGCTGCTGCGCTCACTTAACACCACCTCGCTACTAAGTCGGGGAGCTGGAATCCAACCTGGGCCTTCAGACTCTGAGTCAAGGCGCCCCCAGTCCCAGAGCTGAGAGAGGACAGCACCCGTCTTGGGGAGTTTGTTGAAAGACTATCCCCAGGGCCTGAATAATGATTCCCAAGGCCCTCTCTGCATCAGTTTCTCTGCTTGTTGCCCACTCCTCAGTGGTGAGTGAGGAGAGGGCAGCAAGACTGCCTGCTAAGGTGGCACTCCCAATGGACCCCGATGGCGAAAGGGAGCCCCGAGTCTCCATCTGCTTCCTATTGAATGCTTCCTGTCTCCAGAATCCACTGAGTTGACTCCAGGCCCCCCAAATCAGGAACACCTGGGAGAGGAGGCGGCTGAGTGAGGACAACGAGACAGGCTGTGCTGCAGTTTGGAAAGCCTGGGGACAGCAGTTGGGGGCTCTCTTTCAGGATCCTGCCCCTGGATCCTGCTGTCTGCAGCCAAGTATAAGTGAGGCTTCCAGACCTGCCTTGAAGAGTGACAGCAGGTGGGGTGCTGGGGAACAAATGGTCTGAAACAGCTGGGGGGTGGGGGGTGGGGCCAGGGCAGGACAATGGCTCCAGTCACCAGGGTTCCTGGGAGGAGATGGTATGTATGAGATAGGGGGCAGAACAGTCCTGATGTTCAGCGCCCCTCTTCACCATGGGCCTCTGGGCTGGCACAGTGGTGACGGTGGCTACGAGGGCCTGCTCTGAGAGCAGCAGGGACACAAAACAGGAACTCTAGAGGCAGATCCTCCCCAGGGTAGGGGAGGGGTCCATCGAGAGGGCTGCAAAGTCACACGCACTGTGGCCATTTGGTGTCCCAGGTTGCTGCCTGGGGCTGTGAGGTGTCAGGCAGGGGGTTAGGGGGATGAAAAGGAAAAGGGAAAAGCACCCTGGCCAGCCCCACAGGCCAAAGCTTTCTCATAGTTGCCTGCTCCATCCTAGTCAAAACCAGGCCACTGCCAGGGGTCAGGGGTCCAGCTGTGGTCAGTGTGGCCTGAAGAATGCATGGGAGAAGGCATTAAGGATCCATATTAATGACCGTCTGTCATCCCACCCAGGGAGGGACCCAGGCACCTCCTGCACCAGCCGTGAAGAACCAGAGTGAGCCAGAACTGAAGGGGCTCTGCGTCAAGCAGACCAATGCCCCAAGAGCTCAGGCCCCCAGGGAAATAAAGCTGGCATGCCTGACTTTCAAATGGGGACTACAGACTCTCTGGGGCCAGAGGGAGGGACCTGGAATGGGGGAGCCATAGACTCCTGTCCTAGCAAGTTCCTGACCCATGTTCACTCTGAATTTCCTCACTCTGCAGAGTAATTGGAACCAGAGGCGGCTCCCAGCTGACAATGGCCCCTTGTTCCTGGCTCCTGACTCTCTCTGTGTTCTGGGCCTGACGGCACTACTCCAAGCTGAGAACTGCTCCAAGGGAGACAAGCCTGTCGCTGCTCAGCCAGGGGGGTCACAAGGCCGGCAGGCTGTGAGGGCCCCAACCTTGACCTTCTTCTTGCCCACTCTGATGTCGGTCCATCAAAGCTGGGTTTGACTCTATGTGCTTAAGAAAACAGATGTGACCTCAGCCAGCCAAAGGCCAAAACACAGGGGTCACTCGCAGGTGACAGCCTTTGTGGAGGTGCTGCTTGACAAGCTACACCCAGAATCCCCTCAGGAAGGCAGAGGACAGTGTCCCCGGACCTGCCAGGCTGTCATCATAGACACGTACTGACTCTGTGCCAGGCCCTGCGCCATGGGCTTCACGGACTTGCACACTCAGCTCTCGTTACACCTATTTTACAGGTGAGGAACTGAGGCTCAGAGAAGCAGAGTAACTTACCCAATTTCCCCAACTAATGAAGGGAAAAAGCTTGACTCTGAACCCCAGATCTGTCTGGCCTCAAAGTTGCTTCAACACTGGCTGAACCACCAGAATTCTCTTCCGTTTTCTTTAGCACGTGGTGACGTCCTGTTCAGTCTTTGTACCCCCAGCACAGTGTCTACTACCACATGCTCAGTAAACAGAAAAGGATGATAAATGAGTGAAAGCATGGATGCACATGTCACAGCTCTGGCCAGCTCTCTCAGCCACACTGAATCCTTTGTGCCTCACGGTAAGCTGAAGGCAGAGTGGCAACAATGGTCCCCACGTAACACGTGAAGAAACGAAGGCCCCCAGAGGTCAAAGGACTGGACACAGTCTACCGTCCCTCAGCCCAGTTCTCTTCCCACACCATCAGGGTATCTGGGCTCCACACTCAGCAATCTAAGCTGCTCACTGAGGGAAAGGCAAAGGAGAGCGCTGAGGAAAGAAGGGTCATGGAGTCAGGGCGGTGGAACCTGGGGAGAAGGCAGGGCTACACCTGCTTTCTCCACCCAGGAGCAGCTAATGGTGACCAGTGGTGCTGTGGGGTTGTGAGGCCCGGCTCTCCTCACAGCCAGAGAGGGATGAGCAATTGGGGGGCAGGGACCTGAGGGTGTGGAGAGAAGGGGGCCATAAAATCTCCATCCTCGGAGACCAGGCTCTTTTTCACATTTACAAGTAAGAAAATCTACGGCAGAAATACCCCAAATGCCCATGGCTGGCTGGCTGGATATACAAAATGGGGTACCTACGTAGAACGTTATTCAGTTTTAAAAAGGATGAACTTTAGGACATGAAATAAGCCCGTCACAAAAGGACAAATGCTGTATGAGTCCACTTACCCAGGCTCCCTACGGTACGGAAGCTCAGAGACCGAAAGGAATAGGGTGATTTTGCCAGGGCCGGGGAGCTACTGCTTAATGCTCACTTGGGAAAGGTGAAAAAGTTCTGGAGACGGAAGGTGCTGATGGTTGCACAGTACTTAACACCACTGAAGTGTACACCTAAAAAGTATTTTAAAAGAACGCAGGCCCATTACCGATCTGGCTCTGTGACTACTCCCAGGCCTGAAGGTAGGTAGGGCCTGGCCTTCAGGACCTCCTTCTGAGTCCCATTCCTAACGGCTCTGACCCTTCAAATTTCCAAGAAACCAGCTCAAGAATGGCAAAGAAATCACCTTCCTGTCCCCTTCAGACAGAGGCGCAAAGCAGCTGGAAGGGAAGAGGACAGAGGGCGAGGCCTCCCATCAGGCCTGTTTTTGCAGTCGGGGTTGGGGGGGTGCTCCCACCCAGGGTTGGGACAGCTGCAGCATGCTTCTTGGCCTGGGGCCCTGCCTCCTCCCATCCCCGGGTCTTGGGTACTGCCACATCCAGGGAGGGCGATCCCTGGCAGGCTCATGGGAAAAGGAAGCAGCCTTCTACCCCAGGAAGAACAGAAGCGAGGGTGGGGGGACCATCCCCAGGCTTGCGGTGGGGGGGATAGGGGAGCAGGGCTCTCCCATCTTAGGTAGCTCATAGGTCTCGGACCCCTTTCTGGTCCAGAGTCAGGAACTGAGCTGTGGGGTCCAGCTCTTTCCTCTGGCCCAGTCAGCCAACAAGGGCTAGACCCTGGGAATATGCTAATCAGCCAGCGGGTAGGTCCCAGTTGGGGACAGCACATCTGGAGCCTGGAGCAGCAGTGGTTGCAAATAGACTGGGATAAACACATAGGCGTCCCCAGGGGCCAGGGAGCCAAGGCAGAAGAGGGGGCCTCCTGGCAGAGATCTTCCTGGGCCCAGGGAGGGGCAGCAAGGAGGACATGGGCAATGGGCTGGGTGGAGAATCTGCAAGTACTGGCCCCCTAGGTCTGGGGAAGAAAGGCAGGACTCCTGAGCCTGGAAGAGGAGAAATGCACCAAGCTGGTGGGATCGTCCACTAAATTTGCCGTGAGGAAGGGCAGACCCCTGAGAGTCATGGACTGACATCCAAGCCAGCCCCTGCCCAGCAGCTAACCGAGCACGACCAACCTGGGATTGGGTCCCTGAATTTGGAGGCCTTGCTCAACCTCCAGTGGTGGCTGTGTCACCTCACCCTTTCTGGTCTCTTTTCCTCTCCCCCAAACAAGATGGAATGAAATGCCCTCTAGGATTCCTTCCGGCCCACACCCCTATAATCCTCTTCTTTTATTCATTCCTTCACTCCCCCCTTACTGTCTTGCTTACGACACCTCCTGCGCAGGCAGGCAGGCTCGCTCCTGAGACACTCCCTGCACATTCCTGCCCTCCCCCCCAAACCCAGGCCAGGCGGGCCTCCCCCCACAATGCCCACCCCCCATTTTCTGCTGATCCACAGCCTGCCACCTTGCTAGAATAACACAGAGCCTGGAACTCGCAATTCATGTGCTGACTATTAACAGAAAATGACTTTATAAAGTACATGAAGGACCTTTGATAATGTAACAAAAAAGGCAATTATAAAGACTACATACAGGCCTAGAAAAATGGGGGTTTATGATAATTCCCTATGAAAATAGAAATAATACAAAATACACACCGTAACTAATACCCGAGGAAGGGAAAAAGCACAAAATTAAATGGCTGGTTCACAGGAGTGGGAGGAGGGATGGCTGGTGATTGTTTCAAGTCTCTCTACTATTATTGCAATTTTCTCTCTAATATAAACATTGCTTTTGGAATTTACAATACCCAGTGCTCTCAAATCAGTCTCACTCCAGCTCCTCCTGGAAGCGTCGTGACCTCCGGCCCATGAGGATCTTTCCTTCTCTGAATTCCTGAAGCACACGTCCACCTTACTACCTACAGGACAGTGGGCGACCGGAAAATACCTAGACAGGACGAGGCACGGCTCTGCTCCGGCCTGCTGGCTGCCCCGTCTTGGACAGGTAATGTAAATGCTTCATGCCTCAGCTTTCTGATCTTGAAAACTGTGGTAACTTCCTTACCCCTCAGGGTGCCCTGAAGAGCCCAGAGAAAACACTGCGAGCATCAGCCCAATGCTGGGCGTGCAGTCAGCTCTCTGATGTAAACCATGACCACCGTGAGGGCCACCTTGCCTTGCCTTCACGGACACTGATAGACTCGTCTTCCAATCTGGCAACAGGTTCTTGAGGCTGGGCCCCGATGTCCCCTGGAACTGACAGCCTGTGCTGAGCACACTGTGGATGCACAGTAAGTCCCCTGGATATTTACCTCCCCCAGAGGAAGCCTGAGGCTCACCTTGTGCCATAAAGCAAAGCACTGGGCTGGAACATCACCCTGGCTCCTCCTCCAGGTCACTAGCCTTTCCAATGCCCTTCACCAAGGCTGGTGAAAGCCTGGGACACAGGTACACAGCACAGGGGAGAGAGCACGGCTTTCCCTGTGCAGTGTCAGCACCCAGGCCTCAGTGTCCTTATCTATAAAATGGGGAGGATATGACTGTCATTTCCTTGAAGAGCTACTGGAGGGCCATGAGATAACATGGGAATGGGCTTCCAGGAGCACAAGAGCTGAACACACATGTTGGTAATTAGCATTGCCATTTGTCTGTCACTAAATGCTGCCCCCCCACAACCTGGCACTCCAGGGTTGCTGCCCCCCCGCCCCCAAAGGAAGCAAACCCAGAGAGGGAGGCTCATATTGGAGTAAACACCTAAAGCTTAGGAGACGGAGTTCCTGGCTGTTCTCTGGAGGGCCTGAGCCAGAAGGGGCTTAGAAGAAAAGTGAGGGGCAAATGGGACAGGCCTACTTCCCCTGCCATTCCTTTGGGCCACCGAAACATTCCCAAGGACTTGGTCTCTACTGCAGCCACCTTTAGCTCCAGGCGTGGTGCCTATTGAAGGGGAGTGGAAGTGAGTGGCAAGGCTGGTGCCCACTCCCATGGATCCGTGGCAGGGTGGGAGGTGGCGATGAGCTGTGGGAATAGATCATGCCGTGGCTCTTTGGGGCCTGGCATGTGAGAATGGCTCAGTGCAGCCTTTCCCCTGCCAGCCTGGCCATCCTTGGTGTCTGAGGGCAGTCACAGGTTGAATGGGACTCTACAAGGCACAGTGTCCCCATGGAGAGGACACCCCCATCCCCAGCCCCTCCCCAGTTCCTAGGAAGGCCAGCAAGACGGCTCCATGGCTGGGGGCCAAGGCCTCGGGTAGCTGAGAGCCAGGGGACTTCAAAGTCCTTAAGAGGACGCTGGCACTGAAATGGCGGCTCACAGGCCCAGGTCAGCTGGCAGCAGGAAGGTTTGTGTTTCTTTTAATATCGACTCCCAGGCATTTAACATTCCTCGAAGCTTAAACACAGAAACATTTTCCCTACCAGACTGTGCTTTCTGCTTTGCCAAACATAACCTGACTTCCTCCCTTCCCCCCACTGCCTCCATCTGCTTCTGTCTCCAAGATGTAATGATTTATGGTGTGCTTCCCCTGGGGCTCGTGTGGCTGACAGAGTGAGGAGGAGGGAGCAACAGGGCCGGAAGTCGGGTGGCATGATGCCACGAGCTCTGGCATCTGGGTTCTGGAGGGTCAGGACCTAGAGTGCTCACTGAGCTGGCTACCCTGGGTCTTCTTAAACGCTTCCACCCCACAGCCACCAGTGACCCTGGGAGCATGGTAGCCAGTCCAAGCCAGAACCCCCTCCCTCCTAGCACCCACTCTGGCCAGCCCGGGAATGTGGAGTTGGGGCCCCCACTCCTTACCCCCATAGCAAGCAGGTTTCTGGGACTGAATTTGAGAGCTCTCTCTCCTTAGCCCCCATTTCCTAAGTAACGAATAAAATAATGAAAGACCTGCCTGCAGTTGCCTGGCAACACAATCTCTGGGGTGACGGTGCTGAAGAGTCGGGTGCAGGCCCACAGAGTTAGGAGAAGATGTGCTCAGGAACTGGAGGTATCATGAGACAGATGGCTGGGACCCCAGCAAATGGTGCCATTCCCCCGTCAAACAATGGAGCCTGAGACGAGAGCGGGGAGCAGGAGGCCCACGCAGGTCCCCAGGGGCTAGTACTACCAAGAACACCCAGTTAAGAGCCAGATTGCAAACTCTGCAGCCTCAACAGTGCATCAGGGGACTAACGCTTCCTGCAAAAACGCATTCCACTCTCTGCAGCCAGATACCATCTGGGGCGACTGTTAATCAGCCCAGAGCACCTGATGCCCATGGCTCAGTACGAGCATGTGCCAGTTACTGTTTCCTTGACTTCATGGTCACAGAATCCGCCCCCAAACCAGGCCACTTGTGTTGTTAGCATGAAGTGACAGAAGGTGCCAGATGGACTGTGGATGGCTTCATGCCTGCCCACACCTGCATCCCCTTGACAGGTAAATGAATAGCAGCCATCTTTAAAATTGGAAGAATCTCGAGACACAGGTTGCAAACAAGGGCCCTTTCCTTGCATACACTGAAAGGGGACCAAGAAACACAGATGAGGCATGTACTCTCTTAAACTGACTCAGGAGAGTTCCCTCTCCCAATACCCACAGAACCCACCCTAAACCAGGGAACTCAGGGGCAGGTGGGTGGGCCCAGCAACCCTAGCAACAACTCAGAGACCAGCCCCCAGCAACCCAAGTGCTGGGCCCTAATAACGCTTACGGCAGACACTGCTAATCAAACACAGCACTCATGGATACAGCCAGAATCCCTCTCAACACGGTATTCCTGGAAAAAGCCACCAGCAGACTAGAGCTGGGGTGTGTAAACAAAGGTAGCTGTCACCCATCCAGCCCACCCTGCAGGAGTGTGGGTGAGCCCCCTCAATCAGGAACCAGGCATGCATGGGTATCTGGGGCTAGAATAAGATGACATCTCCAGCAGGGGAGAATCCCTACGTTGTGCAACTTTTCTCAAACCAGCTTTGAACCTGTCACAAAAGGCCAAGCACCTTGACCAAGGAGGTGGGTGAGAAGGACACCTTCCCCACCGGCACCACCTCTTGGCAGCTCCCCAAGCCTTGCCTTGGTTCCCAGGCTGTATCTGGACCCTCACCTGGATCTGCCCTTTGCCCATGATCTTGTCTACGATCTCGTTGTTGTCCTTGTTGACCTTGGTCTTGTCATAGCACTTCTCATAGCACAGGATCCTCAGGGACTGAGAGCCCTCCAGCTCAATCTCAAACTCCTGGGAAAAGACAGAACAAGGGTCCTGAAGCTGGGAGACATGACTTCCTGGCAGATAGGGGCTCCAACTTTGCAAGGGTGACAGAGTGGGCAAGGAGGGCCATGAGACCACATCACGCGGCTTCCGCACTTTCTGGAGCCCCAGGGCCCTCCAAAGCACGGATGAAGCAGAGTCTGGGGCCTGAGCCAAGACCCCGTGTCTGGACACAAACAACGAGATCAGGAGGTAAATGAGCAGGGGCAGAGGGGTTAGAGGGCCAGAGCCGGCCCGACCTTCCCCAGCCAATAGGACACAAGCCCAGGGAGTGGGGTGGGCACAGTTAGTGACACGCTCAGGGGTCCCTGCGGGGACACCAGCCCCCTCCACTCACCTCATCCCACTTGGGTTCTGTTGTGTCCCGAAATACCCTGGTTTTGGCCTTGCTGACAAAATAGCCAAAGGAATCCACCTCCAGGGTACAGTACAGGTCTGCAGCAGGGGATAGGCAGAGACACACCGAGTCAGGTCCCAGGCCCAGGAACTTGGGGGGAAAGCATGCATCTGTCACCCCAACATCCCTGCATGGTGGCCCTGGGTGTTCTTCCTCACAGTCCTATGCATCTGGCCCCTTCCCCCTTCTCTGCCCTCCTCCTGGATGGTGCTGCCCCTCCAAACTCACTGACTTCCCTCCAGCCACGCTGGCCTCCTCCCTCAATGTGCCCCACTCTCCAGGCTTAGGGGCCCTGCTGTCGCTTAGTCCCTGACCTTTACCTGGCTGCCTCCTCACCGCTGAGGCCTCATGCCACATCCTCACTGACCACACTGCCTAAAGGAGTTACCCTGCCCCCACAAATCCCAGGTCCCTCAACAGGATGTCACTGGTATCTGAGGTGGGAGTCTCTGCAGGGCATCTGGCCTCTGAGGGCTAAAAGCTGGAGTAACCCCATCACGGCAATAACCAAAACTAACCCCCACATTCCAGAAGCTGGATTGGTTGTTTCTTTCATAACACTTAACTTTGACAAAAATTTTCTTTTCTGTGTTTCTTGTCCCCCTTGCCCCTACTACATCAACACCACACAGCCTTGTTATCTTGGCCACTTGTGTACCTCTGGCACCCAGAACAGGTCTCTAGTAGGCACACAGTGAATATCTGTGGGATGAATACATGGATGACCCCCAAGTGCTTCAGGTAATCAAATGGTGGGGGGCTGAGGGGAGGGGAGCCTTCCCTAGTGTTTGCATCTTGGATAACAGCCTTAAAGGCTGAAGATCTTCTCCCCTTTACCTTGAGACCCAGCTGCACAGGCCTCAGTACTAGGTGGTCACCCCAGGTGACTGCAAATGCACACACTCCCCCTGGGGCTAGGACCCTGGCGGTCCCCCCAGCTTTCCACAGGAGCTGTCAGGTTGCTTTCCTGGGTAATGGTGTATGTTGGGGGTGGCTCTGGGGTGCATAAATCAAGGGGTGAGGGGTAGAGATCAGAGGTTGGACAGACATACAGCTCAGCCCAGGCGCTGCCCAGCTGGACCGTTCTCCATGAGCAAGGAGAGCGGGGCTGCTCCCACGCTGTCTCCAGCTGGGTGTGACGCTCAGTAGCCACAACCCATGCCAGCTCACACAGGGACGTGGGCGTGGCTTAACAGGGGAACACCGCCTGAGGCCCAGAGCACCTGGCCTCCACCAGGTCAGACTGGGGGTCTGGGTGGCCAAGAGCTGGAGGGGCAGGAAGGGTCATCATCATTTATGGATCTGGGTGTGTGTGAATCCCGTCAGGGGCCAGGGGCTAGCTCCTGGTGTAAAAGGGCAGGCTTTGGAGTCAGACTGTCTGGGTTCAAATCCTAGCTCTGCCCAAATAACCAACCTCTCTGCCTTGGTGCTTTTGTTTGTGAAACAGGAGTAATCATGGTGCCCGCATGCTAGGCCTGACTATGCAGATGTAATGAGTTCACTGGGACAAGAAACCACACAGAAGATTCACAGGTTTTAACCCCTCAAGTCAGCATGAACATCTGTGCAGGTCAGGGGGTTAGGGGAGGGAGGAGGTGAAGACAGTCTGGAGGTAAGGAGAGATTTCTTAGCAGCTCACCCCATGTGGAACCACTCTGATGGGCCCTCCCAGCCAACACGAAGCAGAGAGAAGGGCCAGGCACCTGGTCCAGCTCAGTGCGGGGTGTAACGGCCCTACCGACTAGGAGTGTTCCTGGCAATGCTCCCCAAGAAGGGCATTCCGTGGGTCCAGGCAGCAGCACAGCCCTAGTGATGACTGCGGTGGTCCTGGTCACACTGAGGGAAATGCTGCTCTAAAGGGAAGAGTGTGGGTTTTGGTGGTAGCAGACATGGATTCCACTCCACCACTTATGTGAACTGGCCTGTGTGACCCTGGGGAAGGCCCTTGAGCCCTGCGGTCTCAGCTTCTCTGGACGTAAAAGGGAACTGGTATCAGTGAGCTCAGCGGGATGCCAGGAGGACCAGAGCAGGTAATAGACATGAAAAGGCTTTGACCTTGTCAAGGCATTGTCCACACACTGGCCACATTTGCATTTTCACCAGCATCTAGTAAGGTACCAGGCACACAGTGAGTGTCCGGGAATTAGCTACTTCATTTAGCATTTCTGAGCTGCTATCCACCCAAGAATAGAGGAGACATGGTTCTAAGAACTCACAGTGGAAGAGGCAAATGTTATGTGACAAAGCAGTATGACAGGTGCTTTAACCACGGTTTGCCCTGGGGAGAAGGGAGGCTGAGTTACCCCAGGAATGGAGGCTTCACAGTGTTTACTGAATGGCTGTTTGCAAGTCAGTGGCATAACATATGCATGATACACTGCAAGGAGAGAGGCAAAGGACAGGCCTGACAGGCCGGTGGGGAAGAGAAGGGAGTGGGTGGGTGCTGGCTGAGAGCAGTCAGGAGCCCTGGGTTTCTGATCTGTATGATGTTAAGTCCTTTTCTCTCTCTGTGACTCAGTTTTCTCATCTAGCAAACGGGGAGAAACTATTAGCTGTCTAATGGACTCACGAAGTCCTACAGGGAGAAAAACTAGATAAAAAGGATAACTATATCTTGTGAAACTAAAAGCTGCACAGACTTAGGAGGTGATAACGAAGAAGGGAGAAATAGGGATGTGTGTGGCAGTATGTTGGCGCTACGTGGTCATAATTAACCCTGCCTTAGATCGACACTAACAACTGTGACTGCCTTTTACGGAGAAAGAAACTAGAAGTTAGGAGACTTGCCCAAGGTCACACAGCTTGTAGTTGATAGATGGGGCTTTGAGTCCAAGATTTCTGACACCTGGCATTGGGGAGGGGCTGGGGAAGAGCAAGCTTGGGGACAAAAGGCAGGGGTGATGCCCGACCCAGAGGAGCTGGTTCCTGGCCTATAGGGGTTGCCCCACATCTCAAAGGAGGAGGACAGATAGGCAGTGGGAGACCCCATCAATGGGTCCATAGGGGTTTCTGTGACAGGATGAACAATGCTCCACCCAGCCTCTTCCTAGGGGTACTTACTGGCTGACTGCTTAAACCCCTTGGCAGAGTGAACGATGACATGAAGGAAGCCATAGAGTCCTGGAGACTCGTCGTCTGCAAGAGAGAAAAGCCCCATGGGGGCGGTGAGAGGCTCTTCTGCCTCATCCCCTCCTCACCTCAGGCTGGCTGGGAGGCAGAAAGCGTGGGAGACACAGCCCGGGCCTTGGTCTGACAGCACCACCTGGTGGCCCCATGAAGAAGTTTCCAGAGCCCACTGCTTCCTGGCATGTGCCCTTCTCCTTACACTCAGCCTGGGAGGATATTCCACATCTTCATACCACCTCCCAGGGGTACTTTCCCTCTCCCTCTGAATCCTACCCTCTTCAGTCTAGCCTTTCAAAGTGAAAATCAACCAATAGAAGTCACTCTGTGCCAGTGGAAGAGAGGGCCCAGCTCTGCCTCTTTGGGACACAGGGGGCAGATGACCCCCATGTGCAGAGGAGAGCTTGTCTTGAAAACCCCTCCCCAGCACCCACAGGCAGCCAGATCCCACCCACTCTAGGCCAGCTCCTAGCCCTGATCACAGCTCTGTCCTGCTCCAAAACCTCCTCCGATAGGCTCCCTTGCTCAGCATTCAAAGCCTTCCAAGATCTGGTCCCTGGAAGCTGCTGGCTTTATTCCTCAGACATTACTCTAATCCATCTACCCTTCCCCGCACCCATGCTTCAGTCTTTTCCTCCCATTTCTGACTACCTCATGAACATATTAACAACACGATTCCAGTGCACCAGGGTGCCAGGTTCTTCTCTCAAGTCAGTGGGGGCCAGGGAGGAGTTGGGCCATCTGGAGAATGGACAACCCTATTCAAGCTCTCTGTGTACCTGGCGACTGAGTCCTTCCAGCTAGCTGAGCAGACATCAGACATTTGTAGTCAAGTGTCTGGCTAGGTCCTTGTAGAAGACCCCAGCATAATACCCTGTGGGCATGGCCCTGTTGATCGGGCAACCTTGGGTTTTAGATCTTACCGTCCTTATTGCTGGTGACAGGAATGTTGTGTACAGTCCTAAGTTTGAAACAGGATCCCGTGAGCACCTGGAGCTCCACTGAGCTCAGGACAAAGGCCTGTAGATCTGCAGGAGGAGCCAAGACAATGTCACCACTTCCTTGGGGACTATTTCAGGGAAAAAAGCTAGGGGCAGAGGGGGTCATTGGAAGGGAGGGAACTACTGGTAGACAGTCACATGGGGATACCTGTGGGTACTGTCAGAGGGGTAAGAATGGGAGACCACAATTGAAGAGGCTCATGTATGTGTATGAGAGCGAGAGAGAGAATTCTGGGCTCTGAGTCCAGCTCTAGTGCTAATTTGCTGAATGCCTTAAGCAAATCACTTACATTCTCTGGGCCTCAATTGATCAGTAACATCACTTCCGTGCTACCTGCCCTGGCACTTTACAGAGTGACAGTGAGGGCTGAAGAGGAAACACTGGATATGAAAGGCCTATTGTTGCTACAGACCCTATCAGGGCAGTGTAAAGTGGGGCAGGACTTTACCCTTCTTCTGTAGTTTCTGAATTGCTTCTCTCCATTCTGACCTCTCATAGTCCGAGGACAGTAGGAACAGGTAGCTCTGAAGAGAGGAGATGACAATTCATTGGGGTGACCATAATCAGGCCAAGCACATTCCTAGATTCTGGGGTCCCAACAAAGCTCCTTTTTACCCAGGCACCCCAAGGCTTGGAGATGGAGGTAGCTGGGAGGAGGGCCTCCTTTCTGGGAAGCCCAGGGACAGGAGTGGCAGTGCCTGTGATGGCCAGCAGAGGGCACCAGCTCCACACCAGAGGGGAGAGGGAATTCAGGGCTGGAGCCATGGCAGCCTCCTTGGGAACCCGGGGCCTGAGCCCCTAATTTCCACAGGCCATGGCCAGGAGCCATAGAGAGTGGGCAGCCCTTGTCCCATCCCCAGTCTCCTGACCTTTCCATTCCGATTGTGGATCCGAAACGGGATTGTGGGGGAATTGAGCAGCAGCAAGAACTCATTCTCAAACATCTTCTTTTTCAGGCGCTCAATGGCCCGGCTCTGTCCTTTGTTGGCTTTCTGCAGGAGACAGAGGGCACGGATAGTTTCCCTCACACTCAGACTCCACTTATCACCGAGCGGCTCTGGCACAACTTTCCCCTATGTAATAGTGGTTTCTTTTCGTTATGCTTTGGCATCTTGGGGTGGGGGGAGAAACGGCCCCCTCCAAGGGCATGCTAATTCCTAATGCAGTAAATGAGGCCTCTGTGAGCACACCTTTCATATGCAAACCAACCAATCCTGAGGCCAAATCCCCAATCCATCTCCTTTATCTAATTCCCACACACCATTCCCTGCCCTACCTAAGTCACCCAGGGTCAGTTGCCAGACCACTAGGGACAGCCCCTATACAGCCCAGAGCCCGCCAACATTATGCACACTAGCCAGTCTTAAGCTGTTGCCCTGCTTTGCTTTCCTTCCTCTTGGAAAATGCAATCCAGGCTCTGGGCCACGCTTTCACACACTCCTTCTGTGACCTGACCAAACCTGGTGCTTTCCCATGGCCCTGCGTGGTGTGGCATGTCCCCTTCTCCTGGGGACTGTAAATAACAAAACTCTTTCAGTGGCATTAGCCTCTCTCCATGCCATCACTCAATCACCTCTATAAATTGAATCCTAGGTACTGTCAAGATGCCCTGCTTAACAACCTCAGACAGTTGTCAGCATGAAGCCCCAAGCCCTGGCCTGGAGCACAGGGCCTCCCTAGGCTGGCTCCTAGCCTCCGGGCCCTGCTTCACGTCCCGCCACATCCTACCCTGCACTCTCCACCTCCACCCTCTTCTCTAACAAGCCACTCCTTCTCAGTTGGTGTCCACTTCTGCACCGATTTTCCAAGTTTATGTTTTATAAAGAACTCCTTCTCTTTTATTGACTGCTTTATGCTTAAGTCTTGGTTCCAAACACTATCGTCAAACTCCACAGTTGGAATTCATTTCTGCAGCCTTTTTTAATTTTTTTTTTTACCAGCTAGACTGGCAAAACTGTTACAATGGCTCACAGCCAGCGTTGTGACAGTGTGGGGGAATTGGGGACTCCCACACTGCTAGTGGGAACATCAGATGCAAACTTTCAGAGGTAAACCTGGCAATTAAATGCGGAAGCCGTTGCCCTAGACATCTCACGTGCAGTGAGTTCACCCGAGGTAAGAAATATGAGTGCATGATGCTCACTATGGACTTGTCTGTTAAGAGTAAAGAACCAGAAACAATCTAAACACCCCAATACATTGTTGTGCAGTCAAGCAACAGAATAGCATGCAGCTTTAAAAGAATCTGACCGATCCGAAGAGCTCAAAGGGGCTTAAATTGCAAAACAGTGCATGTAGTCTAATTTCATTAAAATACACACACGAGTGCACATGCCAGTATTAGCAAAGAAGAGTCTAGAAGACCTCAAATTGTTGACAATGGGGTGGGTGATGATCAGTTTTACTCTATATACTTTGGTACTGTGAGCTTTTCTTATAACAAGCCAGGGTTATACTGGTGATTACAAAAAAATATTGTAAGTTAAAAAATGATGCTAATAAAGTAAATCACTGCTTCTTCTGTGACTCAGAGAACGACACTGACGTTCCTCTCCAGTGATTCTTGACATGTTGTGTCACACGCTGGAGTCAGTAATGAGCATGTCTGCCTTCTCCACCGGACAAGGAACTCCGGGAGGTATCAGGTATACTCCTAGAGGTGTCAGGTATACTCCTGGAGGCAGCAGGAGTATAGAGCTCAGTAAGCACTAACTAGACAGAGTGAAATGTCACGTCTGCACACCTAGGGCAGGAGAGAGGACACAAAGCCTGCCGGCTCCCAGGACCAGGTAAGAAACACGCATGCAGGATGCCCTGGGCTGGGGATGCTGGGCAGTGCCAGATTGGGAAACAGGCTCCATTGAGGTGGGTGGAGCCCAGCCATTTGGCAGGGGGTCACTTGTGCTGGTCAGGCTGCTCCCCCTGGGTGGGTGCACCCCCAGTCAGAATCTCAGTCCCAAACACCCCTAAGGTTATTACTGTGGCTTCCTCTCCCCAGTTCAGGGAGAGAGGTCTGAGTTGAAAGGATCCTTAGAGGCCATCTGGTCATGTATTGCCCAACAACTGTTTATGAAGCACCTATTTATTGGATGACAAGTGCTAGGGACATGGGACTAAATAAAAGAGCCCCTCACTGGAGTTCAAATCTCAGTGGGGAAAGGAGAAAGCTGACCATGCAATTATAATTCAGTATCAATAAAGCAAAACGGCAAACATCAGGAACCAGGAAGCAGGACACCTGACCCACCACCAACTATGGTGGTGGACATCAGGGAAGGCTTCTCAGGGGAGGTGAGGCTCAAGCTGAGTCTGGAAGGGTAAGGAAGAGACCAGGCCAACCAACCAAGCACCATAATGCCCTTCCTGCCATTCATGGGGAAGGTTCCTCCTGGGTGCTTTCCTCTAGTCACTGTTCTCAAATAGATGAATTTAGGGCTACACTGTCCTCTAAATAGCACTCGGGCTACATCCCATGGGCTTTTATAGGTAGGGCTCTCATTTTCATGAAGTTCTGAATAGTTTGCAAGGTTTCATTTTGATTTCCTCTTTATCCTGAGTTTTAACTTTCCAGGCATAAACTATATTCTAGTTGTTGTTTTCTAATTTTATTGCACTGTGGCCTTTGAACATGACTAGTATGCTATCTTTTTTTTTTTTTTTTTGAGATTTCTTATGCAGCTTAATGCATGTTGAATGTTAGTTTGTGAATGTTTCACGTGTGTTTCACAAGAATCTCAATTCTCTCTCAAGGCACAAGCTTCTGTGTATTTTTGGATCAAGTGTGTTAAAATCATGATATTCAAGGTCCCTCTCTCCTAATTATTTGCCTACTTGATACGTCAATTTCTGAGAGGCCTCCCAGGCCCTTTCTCTTGAACATGTCCTGCTTTTCTTAAGAAGGCTTCTTCTCTTGCTTCCCTTTTCTGCAGGGTTTGACATACGCTATTCTCCATAATTCATCCTACTGACTCCTTTCCTCAGCACCCCCTCTGCTTAGTGCTAATCTGCCATGGTCAAAGTCTCTCCCTAAACATGTGTATGCTCAAGGCCTCCCACTCTCTCATCTTCCCTCCTTATCAGGCTCCCAGCCCTTACAACTTCCCCTCCTTCCACCACTCTGATACACCCAGTTCAAAGGGCCCCAATACAAACAGCCAACTTCACTGTCACATCTCAGATGCCAGGCTCTGCTCACCTCCTTCTGGATTTCACTCTTGAGGGCAGAGATCTTCGTTTTCATGTCCTCCAGCTCATGGTCTGGGAAGGGGTGCACATGGGGGCTGGCCTCAGACTCCTCGGGGGACGGAAACACGAGGTCGGCCAGGGGGATGTACCATTTGCAGTCATATTGCTGGTGTTTCCTGCCAACGAGTCAGAGGAAGACGTGAGCCAGAAGGATCTTGGCTCTTTAAGTCTGAACTGCAGGAACCAAAAAACCACCTAAAAGAATTTACTGTGAATTGGTCACAGGCGAGAATGATCTCTTGCCCTTGAGGAGCCCAATCAGGAAACACACATGTGGAATAATGGCAGTGAGGATTCCTGACCTTGGCTGTGTCTGTCTTCTGGTCCCGTATGACTGATGTTTTTAAACATCTCAAACCTCTAGGGTAGAGTAAGAGTGGGCTCACGCACTCCTATTCCCCATCCCACGCTCTCCCCGCCCTTCCAGACAATCTGCACTTAGCTCATATTCATTATCCTTTAGGCGAGATCTGGAATACAAATGTTATTTTGAATGCCAACTCTGATCAACAGACGTCAGATGGAGTACAGGGTTGAGCATCCAAGACCCTACATTTGACCCTAGTGGGAAATCCTTGTAATGCTGTAGTTTATTAGGAATGTCCGCTGCCGTGGGCAAAGGACTGAAGGCATGGGTACTTGTATGATTTTTGCTTAGGATTGCCATTTCTCCTCTAGAATTATTTCAAATTGAGTTTCAGGGAGCCATCCCCTTTACTGAATCATAGTAACCTTTCCTGTTCTCACTTCCCCCAGGACTCAGGTTTGCACCTCTCACTTTGGTCCTTCAGTGTTGCAGTGAATGTATGGCTTGTCCCCGTTGGGCTGTAAGCTAGTGTACTTGGCACACAGTAGGTGGAGGGGTGTGGGGTGAAAACTGAATAACCTTTACTGCTCATGGCACAGAGTAGGCCCATACCACTAAGTACAGAGATAGACATTTTCTAGTCAGATTAAGGTTCAAATCCCATATCCTCTACTTCTACTTGTGCAACCTTGGGCGACTTTTTCTAAGCCTCTTCTCTCATTTGTGAGATGAGGATAATAATACCTACTTTGTAGAGTTGTGGGAAGATTAGAAATAATATATTCAAAGCATTTGTCATGGCACCTGGCATGGCAGAAGCACTCAATAAATGATAGCAGCAGATTTAATGAATATGCACCGACTGGCAGTTAGCAAAAATGTAGAAATGTCTAATAAAAGGAGAATGCTTAAGTAAATTATGGCATATCCACTTGTAACATCATGCAGGAAAGTAAAATGATGATTATGAAGATTAGACAGCAACAGGGAAAATGCTTATGACGTGAAATGGAAAAAGCAGAGTCCCAAATTGGGTATTCACTCTGATTACAAGTATGTGAAAAAAAAAAAAAACATAGAACATTAAAAAAAAAAAAAAACTGGAAGGGAAATAACAGCAGCAGGAGACTGACGTTTATGCTTGGGTAGATGATAGGGTTGGTTTTTTTTTTTGCCTATAATTTGGTTATATTATCTTTCTAATTAAAAACATGATTATTTATTTTTGGAAAAAAGGTTATATAGCAAAATAAAATTAATTAGTATGTTTTTAAAAAGCAATAGAAATGAAGATTGGCCCAGGTTGCTGAGGGGTTCCACAGGAAGCAGGGTCCAGCTCCCTCCCACCTTGACCCTGCACTCGTGCACTCACCCTGCGGATGTCTTCTTTAGCTTGGCGCATAGTAGGACATCCGTAAAGAGGAAGACGTGCCGCAGCTTCCGGGAGCCCTCCGACACTTCCACCAGGAAGCCGTCCTTCACCAGCTGCCGCGTCTGAGGGAGATGGCATACCCACCCCGCCTGCTCAGCGCACGTCAGCCCAGGGCCCAGCCTGCACTGGGGGCACAGCCGTCTGAGGGGTGGGCTGCAGGGAGGGGCCGGAATGTCTGGTGGTTAAGGGCACTGACTTTGGGTCACATGGACACAAGCTTGAATCCAAACTCTTGCCACTTCCAGCTGGGATCGTGGGCAAGTTCACTGACTTCTCTGAGTCTCAGTTTTACCATCTATAAAATGGGGATAATAACGTAATCCACGAGGAAGGATTCATCAAGATGGTATATGGGAAACAGCACATCCTATGTGATCAAACAGTAGCTTTACCCACAGCTCTCAACACCTCCGCCCTGGATAGGCCCTAGTTCAGAATGACTTGGTTTCTCTGGGGCATAAACACTCCCCACCCCCAACCCTATAACCCCCACTAACCTTGACTAAGAAGCTGATCTAGTTTCAGTTCAACTCCACCTGCAGACCCACCTGGGCCTGTTGATGCTATCTCTGAGTGGATTCTTCAACCACCCCGAGGTGGATGGGAGGCTCTGAGCTACCCGCTGTGGGGCTCCCTACTACTGTGTCCCGGGGAACCTGCAGCCATCTCTGCCCTGGGCGCTGGATGGTCAAGAGAACTGTTCTGTGCAAAACTTCCTGTCACCCAAAGAGGCAGCAGGCTCCCCGGGGCTACCACACTCTATCCCATCCTTCCCTGTGTGTATTAACAGCATGTGACCTACATATGCTACAGTATGGAGGTGAGCATGCTGAATGTGTACAGTTAAAACGATCTGAAACTGGTAGTGCCCTCAGCCCTCGGAAACCTTTCAGATATCCCCCAAGTCACACAGACTAGTAACATTCCCAGGTTTGCCAACCAGGGCTGGGAGCTGCACACAGGGACAGCTCTCTGGGCCCATCAGTCACCCTCCAGACCCTGTCCCTCATTACTTCCCTCCCCAGAGACACTGGAGACTCGAAAGTGTAACAAAGGAGCCTAAGCCCAGCCAGGCTGCATTCCTAAACACCACTTAATTAGCTCTCTTGGACAGGAAGCACTATATATGGGCCAGGCTGCTGACCCATGCTGGTACCTGGTCCTCTGATTCTTCAAATTGCTTCCTGTCACTGGGGCACCCTTACCCTTCCACCAAGAAAGGCCCCTGGGGAATTGGAACCACATCTAGGAGCCCACCTGGGACATTCCAGCAGCCTGGCCACCTGAGCCACCTCTCCTACCAGCCCTTTCTGTTGTGGGGCTCACTGCCTGGCTCCTTCTACCTGCTCACACAGGCTGATTGAGGCAGCTTAGAGCTCCTGCTCTCTCGGACTCCCTGAGCTCCCTCAGACAGAGCCAGTAAGTTCCAGGGAACCCTAAAGGCCTCCTGCTGCCCAGAGGGGGTGTTTGCATTCAAGGATAAGATAGCTAGCACCCCCTAAATCCCTGGTATGGGGGATAGTGCTTGGGGCTTGCAGACAGATAACCTCAGCCAAAGAATCCAGTTCGGATCATTATGGCCAAGAGACCTTGTGCCAGACCTGAAGAGACTCCCCAGTTTCCTCTTCTGCCTCAGTGGATTATTAGGAAGGTTAATGAGACACTGGACTTGACGCTGTCAGCCCAGGGCCTGACGGCCTCTCCTGGGCTGGGAATGAGGGATCAGGGATGCTGAGGCACAGAACAATGTGTGTAGTCAACCAGGGACGGGTGATCTGGTCCGCTGTACCCTTTTCACCCTGGGGGTGAGGCTGTGCTGGGTCCTGAGCTCACCTCCCCCTTGGGGGTTGTGACTGCTGTCCGGCGGGGGTCAATATCCTCATTGATGCTGGACAAGAAGTTCTGGGAGATGCGGAGGGCATCCTGGAGCAGCGGGTAGTCTGGGTGATCCACAGGTGTGTGCTTCAGCAGGTCCTGAGAAGGGTTGGTTGGGGTGGTGAGCTGAGGGGAGTCATTCTGGGGCTCAATGAGAAGACAGTGGGGAGCACTCACTTCTCACTAAAAGAATTCTGAAGGGGATCCACACCCTAATCTGGTCATGCCTGCAAAATCTGAACTGAAAGTTAGGGTTAGCACAACAGGGGTGAGGGCAGTGGTGCCCCTTTATTTCTGCTACATTCATTACTCTGTCCCTTGGGGTAGGGGAAAGCCAGGTGGAGTCTCATCTCACCAGGCAGCTGGGAGAGACACTCCTTACCCACCCCACAGCTGCTCCAAGGTCACTGGAGACCATGAGGCAAGGGGTAGGAAGGCAGGAAGTGCCTGTCTCTTACGGAGCACTTGGCCAAGTGTCAAGCTCAGCAGCATAGCTATATTTAGGCTCTGCCCCCCTTGGCATGGTTACTATAGGCCAGGCAGGCACAGTTGGGGCCCAGGGACCCTCTGCCCAGTTCCCCAGATGGGCTGTTCTCAGTGACTCCAGCACCTGCCCACCCTGGGCTCAGTCTCCCATAGCACTCCTGACCCCTCCCTGGACATTCGTGGGGCTGACACTCACATGTAGGACCAGGGTGCTCCTGGTGACACGGTCAATGGGTTTGTAGAGCAGAGCTGTTGCGGAAGGCAGGGAGAAGACAGGACAGATGAAATACAAGAGCAGCTTGAGACGTGAGGGACCAGCCTTATCCCCCGATCCTTCTCACTCCCCTGCAAGGACATCCCCTTGCAGTACACCCACCCATCAGCGGGTTCCACAGCAGCCTGCACCTCACCCCAGGGCAGGCCAGATAATGTGAGCAGGCACACATGCAGCCCTGGCAGCCTCGGCCCCGCCCACCTGCCTCCTCATCTTGTCTCCCATCAGACATGATTTCTTCGAGGGTCTGACCAGGCTCAGAGCAGATGCAGATGCTCCCCTGTACCCCCAATCCTGAATCACACAGCTGTACCTAGCCTTACCCTGCAGAGCTCTAGCACACTCTGGGCCACAACCGGGATCCCAGAATGTGGCGAGGAGACACACTGCTTTTCCTGGGAGGGCAGCTCCCCAGGCCCGATCACCCTCCTGGCTCCTCTGGTTCAAGGCCTGGCACCGCCAGCTGAAAATGGCAGGCTTCATTCTGACCCCCACCGCCAGCCTCATCTCCATAAGACCCCTCTCCATGCCCTCAAACCCGCGGACAAAACAGGACAGGCCGAGGGAGGCAGGCCAGCTCTCCACAGACAGGCTCTGCTCTTCAGCAATTGAGAGCTGTGGGGGCAAAGCGTTCCTGAAGGAATTCAGGTGGGGCCGCTGGGAGCCCTAAAGAGGCTGGGGGGGGGGGGAATGCTAGCTCAGCAGGGGCCCCATTCACCACACCCCTTGGTGACCAGGACACCAAATGAGGATTTCCGGGATTCAGCAGGGACAGGTGGAAGCGGCAGCTGGCTGGACCAACACTCCCAAACAAAGCTGCGTGACAGCAGCTGCGCCCTGCCTCTCCCAGCACGGGTGGTTCAGGCTCAGTCCTGCACCTGGACGCCTCTGGCCATGGCGGTGGGACCTCTCTCCTGCCACAGGAGCAAAAAGAGGCAGGATGCCGGCCTGAGAGGAGGCCCCTAGAGTGTCCCATAAAACCAAGCTGTGTCTCAGAGCTGACTCCCATGCCCTAGCCAGCCCCCAAACCAAAAGCCCCCCAAAGTCCTAGATACGAACCCCAGGCATTGTGACACAGGACACTTTGGGAACAATCTGCTGGCTGCGGAAAAGATGCCGGCTCAGTGGTGTGCCGTGAGCCTTACCTGCAGTCTTTGCTTGGCTGCCCATTAGAATCACTGGGGAGCTCTTAAAAGATACAGCTGCCTGCCTCCCTCTCCTCACCCCATCAACTAAATCCCAACGTCTGCTGGGTGGAGCCCAGCTATCAGCATTTTCCGAAACCTCCCTTGCTGATTCTGATATGCAGGAATAATAGAAAACCACTGATTTATGCGAACACTTTCTATGCCTTATTTGTAGCCCTTTTTTAATTTTCTAGAGCCCCTCCCCATGGGCTACGGGAGCCAGAATGGACAGGACCAGGCTTGGGGTGTCCGGGGACAGTGAGGGTAGAGGCCAGTTATCAGCCGTCGGGACCCAGTTCTGAGGCTTTTTTGGGTACCCACCTGTGGCTTAGCTCATCTTAGGAAATCACACCCCGAGAGCCCCAGAGACCCGAAATGCGAGTTCAGCAGACACCTGCCAGGGTGGGCCCTCGAGTTCCAGCTCAGGGAAAGCTGATACTGCAGTGTCAGCTCCCTCTGTCCCTCTCTCGGGTCCCAGAGGTCTGCACAAATGGAGGGTTGGGTTTCCGAGGGGTTATTAATATGTCTGTAGTCGCTTCAAAGAGCCCACCTGACTGGGCTTCAGCCCCAGGTCGGGGGAGGGCAGCTGGGAGAAAGTGAGGGAGGAGGGAGGTGCAGGGAGAGCGTTGGGGGACACAGTCGGACAGGGAAGAAACCAGGGGAGAAGAGCGGCCCCCGTGTGCATTCCCCACAGCCCTGCACGCTAGCTTTCCCTGCTCCACCTGCTCCATGGCTCCTGCAGGCCGGCCTGCTTCCTGCCCCTGCTGACCCCAGTCCCCTCACTCCGCACCGTGTGGTTCCTGTCCCCAGCGCACACACCAGCTCACCAAGCTGCAACGCCTGTCTTTCCCCTCCCTCCAGGAAGCCTTCCCTGACCAGAACGTTTGCAAACAATGCTCCCAGTGCCCAGAAGTCAGACCACCGACAAGAGTAAGCTGGCCTCTCTCTCCTTTGCTGGGTGCTTGTTCTGTGTCCAATGGCGCTGTTTTACATGTGCTACTCCCTTTGATTAAAACGGGAAGCAATGATCACTAGCCCCATCTCACGAAGCTGTCCATGGGTCTACCCATGCTCCTTTGTCTTTTCTTCCATCAGGGAGGGCTGCACCTGCAAAAGCTCAGTGACCCTCGGTAGGACTCTGAGAAAGATGCACCAAGGAGTGGGTGAACTAGCCTCTCTTGTTGCCAAGGTGAACCCCCTCCTTAGGGACCCGGGCCACACATGACTTTGCTTCATGTCACCCACAGCACGAGGCCCTGCAGAAGGGGTGCCCAGCAAATATCCTTTAAGGCAGACAACTCCAGCATAAGCCTCAAGTTGCACAGTCGCTATGGGAGCTCCCCAAGACCAACATCTCTGGGGGGGGGGGCTGAGAAGATTCTAAACAGTGTGGTGGGCAAGGGCTCGTTCACGCCCCGTACCTCACTTTGAAGCGGACTTCAAAGACAGCATCTCAGGGACAAAAGAAACCCTGAAACCCTGGTCCCAAGCCTGTTTCACTAAGATTAAGCTTCCTTTTTAGGAGGCAAGAGGAAGCAAAAGGCCAACCCCTTCCTTTTTATGGAGGCGGAGTTGAGGCCTGAACAACTCCTAGGCCAGACCCAAACAGCATTTCCCCTCTGACCTCTGAACATGGCTATTTCGAGTCCAGCGCTCTCCTGTTCACCCCAGCCTGTCCGAATCTGAGCTGAGGGGAGGGCCACGGGGCAGCTGGAGAGGGCCACCTCAGGGATTATCTCCATCATGTGCTGTCAACACAGGGCAGCCTGAGGTGAGGGGACAACAGTGGCCTCAAGGAAAGAGCCCAGGAAACCCCACCATCTTCCCTCCAGCACATGACAAGGAGCTCCAGGTTACCACGGAGATGTGAAAACAGGGTGGCTGGGAAGGGTGCAAAGATAAAATGCCTGGGGGGAGGGAAGAAACAGATGGGACTAGCCACCCATGACTCCAACACACAGGGGCCCAAAAGCAACACTGGACCCCCACACCCTTGCCGAAGGCAGCCTGGGTCATCCCTAAGGCACCTGCAGAGCCCATGGGCTTCCAGACACCTCCTTGCCTAGGCCGCTTCAGCTTCCTTTGCAAAAAGCCTGGCTGACAGCATATGCCTGTCCCAGGACACCCTTGCTGAGGGAGCTGCAAAGGGGATGTTCTGGTCCCTTCTATCAAGGTAGGTGTGTGACCTTCGCAAAGCAAAGGGGCAGACTGCCACGCCCCCCTCTCCCACAAGCACCCCCGGCCGAGCTTCTGCACTAAATGCCAAGACCTCAGCTCAAGACCTCCAGTGGCTGGAAGCAAACCCCTTGAGAGCAGCCCAATTCCTCCCTGCTCTCCCCACTGCATCCAGCTCTCCCCACCATCACCCGCTCTGCCGTACGGAGAGAAGAGACTGTCTCCAAGGCAGCCTGTGCATGCACTCGGAGCACACAATACCCGGGCCGCTCATCCTCCTCCCCTCTGCAAACAAAGGAACTCCCAACTTCTTCCTCCAGCCCGGGCTGGTGCCTTCCTAAGGCACCACTGTCCAGACCATCTGTCACTCTGACTGGCCCCTGCTGACCCCTGTCCAGCCCCAGGTTGCCACACCTGCACGTACGGCCTTGTCACTTCTGTCCTTAACAGCCTCTCCAGGAAGTTGCCCACAGCCTCTCGAGCTAAGCCACAAATTCCACACAGATCCTCAGCAGGTACGAGGACCCTTCAAGCCTGGTCCTTCTATTTCTAAAGCATGCTGCCCCAAGTGGCCCCCAGACAGCAACTCCAGGCTGGAAGCTGGGGCAGGGGACAACGCAGAGGCAGCCACTTGCTCCCCATCCCTTCCCTGCTGCCCCCAAACCTGGACAGTCACATTTAAGCCCACTCCAGCCAGCCCCCAGAGGTGGGAAGATGCTCCGTCTCCCATGAGAAGGGGTCTGGATTACCATAGGTGCAGTTACAGCAGAAGCGAATGATGAGGAGGATTTCCATGGCAGCCTCTCTCCCCGCAGCAGGAGCATGCGGCCATCGCTCCCTGGCTCCCATCAGCAGCCCAGCCACTCAGCCACCTTGTCGGCTGCTGCTGCTGCACAGCCTCCAGCACCAAGCCGTGGCTTCCGAGTGCTCCTCTAGCAAGGGGGAGGGGAAGGGAGGGGAGGAGAAAGGAAGGGAGGGGGAGAGGAGGGCGCGTAGAAGCGGGAGAAGGGAGGAGGAAAGGAGCTAGCTGCCCGCTGGCATCCAAGGAGGAGCACGTTTGTAGCTGGCTGGCTGCCTGGGGACAGAGGCTGATGCCTGGCGTGCGCACGCTCACACACGCTCACACACCAGTGTGCACACGCTCACACACGCAGGGCACCAGAGTCCACGAAGCCAGACAAAGGAAGGTAACTGCTATCCAGCCCGACCCCCAAAGTACCTTCCATAGTGACTGATGTGTGGCTGTCCTTGGAGTCCTTGGGACCTTTCACTTTGAGTTCCTGCCAAACAGAGGAGAGGAATCACTAACTTGGCCTGCCCCACCCCCCATGGTGAGCACAGCAGGAAGAAGGGCTCTGACACCCAGGGGTGTGAATATGAGAGAGACAAAGACTGAGGGGCGTGGGCCTCCTCACTGCCCACAGAGTCCCCATGCCATTCCCGCCATCTCCCAGAGCCTTGGGGAGTCCAGAGGCTGGGTGTAGGCAGGGAGGGGCTCTAGGTACCAGAGAGGACTACAGTCATGGTGCTCCTCAGACCCATTCCCTGAGGCCCCTCTGTGGAGACTCAGGGCCTTCCAGACAATGAGCGGTGGCAAGAGCAGGACCCACAGCCGTGCCCAGAGTTTAGGGATCTGTATACATGTGCCCAGGGCACACAGGCTTGAGTTCACAAGCACCCGGGGTAGCAGCTGATCCTGGAAGGAGCAGCTCGTGGGGTGAGGAGTAAGGGGTCCTGCACACCCACGCAAGGGACACAAGGAGGTGGTGCACCTGGGGCCGAGTCTGAGCTCCACAGGTAGTTGGGCCACATTCTGCCCATATCACCCATATCAGGAGGGACTCCCCACCCCACGGCAGCATCAGAGAGGTAACTGCAAGGACGAAGGAGGCAGCAGCCCTCCGATCCCATGCACAGTGACTGGGTACTGAGTGCAGGAAATGGACTGGTGTGGCTTATCAGACCCAAACTTGTTTTATCTGCCTTTAGAGAGAGGTCCAGCTCCAGCCCTTGCCGATGTGGCCTGTAACTGGAGAGGTAAAGTGATCCTCACTTGGAGTGCTGAGTGCAGGGGGGGGGGTGCTCCAAAGGGGGGTGTCTGCGGGAAGGCAAGGTCGAGGTGAGGCCAAGGTCGGGCACCCAGGTTAGTTGCCTGCTCTGCCTGGGAGGGAGGAAATGCCCAGGCAGCAGGTGCTCTCCTTGTCCTCTCCTGCCTCAAGCTGTTTCTTAGACAGAGAAAACCCCCAGGGACTGAGCCTGGGGTTTGGGAGTGGGGCTGTGTCTCTTGCTGCTGTCTGGATTCCCAGCTTGATGGAATTTTAGTTTTCTCCATACCCCGCTTCCGTGCAGCCTAGAGGTATGAAGTCACTGCTGCTGCAGAGAAGGGCCTAATTGCAGTAATTAAGTGGCAGTGCCAGCAGGAAGCGACAGCGTCAGCACATGAGTCAGGGTGAGAAGCCACCTGGCAGCAGGCCATGGGCCTGGCTCTGCCCTGGGAGCCGGCAGGCTCTGAGAGGGGCTTAGGAAATGAATATAGTGGGGTTCTGGGAAGGCTGGGTTTCAGCCCAGGCTAAGAGGACACCCCCAACTCTCTGGACCACACATGACCCAGGGCACCTGGGGAGCCTTGGCAGGGCCTCTCTGAGCACAGATCTGGGGAATCTAGTTTGTTCCCAGCGGGGCTGGGAGCCACGAGGGGAAGCACCGTGTCTCCAGCCTCGTGACTCCACATAGAGGGATTTCCTACCCCTCACTCCATCCCCCCAAGGCGGAGGGTGACTCATCTGATCCCTGGGTTTGGGAGAAGAAACTGAGCTCAGCCCTCCTCTCTGCCCCCAGTGGATGTGTTTCATTATGGAGGGGAAACGCTAGCAACTCCAACGTGGCTACAGGTCCAAGGCCACATTTTTCCAATCTGGCTTCTACAAGTAATTAAGCTGACAGTTACACCTCTGTCTGTGCAAAGCTTGTGCTGCCTCTAGGCCCATTTCAAACTTGGGTATGACCCATAACCCCAGTAGTTTCATAAAAACTATTCTGCATCTCACCACTTTTCTAGCATCAGAGCTGAGATGAGAAAACAAAGAAGGAGCCCCCGCAACCCTGGGACCAGAGGTTCTCTTGCTCTGAGCTTGGAGCTGGGTGCTGTGACTACAAGGCCAGCAGCTTGGGGCTATCACTGAGATCGTTCTGGTTAAAGGGAGAGCTGGACTGTGCTCCTGAAGGATCCAAGAGCCCTGCCCTGCCACTCTCTGGACAGACAGAAGCTCCACAGAGCCCCATCTTTGCCCTGCAGAGGAGCATGGAGCGAAGGCTTCGCTGAAGCAGCAGGGCGGGTGTGTTTCCAGCCAGAGGGTCTGTGGCTCCTCTTCCACGTTAAGTGGCCCCTGTACTCTCTGTGCATGGGATTGTAAGGATCTGAAAGGATCACCTAGACCAGACTTCTTCCAATCTTCCTGATCATTGCTAAAAATAGTTGCTTGTGGGCCCCACCCCAGACTTTCTGAATTGAAGTTCCCGGGAAGGTACCTGAAGATCTGCATTTTGAACAGTGTCTGGGTAGTTCTTACATGTGATCTCAGCCAAAAGGCCGAGAAGCGATTCAGTAGTTCTGGTTCTGGGATGAGGTGGAGGAATCTAGATACCTCGTGCTACAGAAACAAAGGCCAGCCGAAGGGAAGTGACTTGTTTAAGGTCACACAGTGTGGGAAACACTACCTCTTTTTCTCCTTCCCTGTTCTAACACAGAATAACCTAAAACAAAAATGACAGAAATCAAACAAATTGGTGCTCTTACATGAAGAGGGAAAATGTCAAGTGCAAGAAAGCAAATGTCAGGCTGTTACCCTTCAGGGGAACCATACAAGCAGGAAAGGAGAGGTCCAAAGGCTGGAAGGCTCTGAGCAGTGCCCCCAAAACCCTCAGTCACAGGGGAGCTGCCCACCTCGGAGATCTTCTGGAATTGGTTGTTGGACTGGCTGCACTTCTCAGCTGTCTCCAGAGCGACTTTATAGTTATCCACAAACGCTTTGTACACACCAAGCTGGCTGGCCTGTAGGGAGAGAGAGAGAGGAGACAGAGAGGGGGACAGGGGTGGGATGGGGAGAGAGGATTCATGAATGGATGAGAGCTTAGCCAGAGCCCCTGGAGCTTCCCTAACACGCAGAACCTCTAACTCAGCTCCAAAGAGCTAGCTGGAAACAGAGGGGAGAGGCAGGATGAATATACTACAGTATCCCTTTGAACTTGACAGTTTCCATGGGAACTGACTTAGCAAATAAGGTTAACAAGGGGGTGCTGGGGGTTGGGGGTAGCAGGGCAGGGCCTTTGCTGGCATGCTAGAAATTCAACTCATCAGCAGTGGTTGGTTTTATTTAGCATCATCAAGGTCTCTCGGGGTTTGAAACCCCTTACTGCCTCACACCTCTTTCACATACCGGATTTGGCTGGAGCAAGGGAGAGACAGGGGAGGAGCAGGGTGGGCAGGTGTGGCCAGCTCAGTGCTCCACTCCCCGTGTGGAGTGTGAGGCACAGCATTTAAAGGCACAGTCCCCACTTCCCTCAGCCTCTAGGTCCCTGTCCCCACCTTCTCAGCCCTGCCTCACTACACATTTGCATGTCACTAAGCTTTCCCTGACTTCTGACCACACAGAGCCTGGGGAGGCAGAACAGATGTCATCACCCCTTTCTGCAAAAGGGGAAACCGAGGGACATTCATTCAATTCCTCAAGTATTCATGGAAAGCCTTTGTGCTGTGCATATGCATTTCTTCTTAAGGGAGCACAGGGTGGGAATGTGAATTAAAACTACAATGAGATACTATTTTATACCCATCAAACTGGCTAAAATGTAAAAGTCTAATGACATCAAGGGTTGGCAAGAATGTGGGGAAATAAGAATTTTTATAGACTGCTTTGGGCACGTTAATTAGTATAATTCTTTGGACAGTAATTTGTTAATAATTAATAAAGTTAAAAATATGCACAGTTCAGCCTACTACTTTGTAAATGCACCTCTATACAGAGCTCTGCTATCCAATACAGGAGCCGCTCACACTACCTAAGTCTACTGAGCACCTGAAATGCGGCTAGTCCAAACTGAGATGTGCTGTAAGCGTAAAATAGGCACCCTGGATTTCAAAGGCTTCCTATGTAAAAGAGAATGGAATTCTCTCATTAAACTTTTAATATTGATAATATGTCAAAATGATAATATTTCAGAACTACTGGGCTAAATAAGATATATTCTTAAAATTAACTTCATCGTGTGTTTTTACTCTTAAATTTTAAAGTATATATGTGGCTACTAGAAAATGTTAAATTATAAATGTGGCTCGCATTGTATTTCCACTGAAAAGCGTGCTCTACAGAAACATGCATATACATGTGCCCAGGAAAATGTGAGTGGGGGCATTCACAGCCCCACTCTTCCTTCTGTGAAAGGGCTGGAAACAAATGCTCATAAAAAGGGACCCCCCCCCCACACACACACACACACTGCAGTTAAAATTAATGAATTAGATCTATGTGTAGCAAGACTGACAAGTATTAAAACAAATGTTGATTAAATTGCAAAATATATAAAATATCACACACACACACACACACACACACACACACACAATCCACTTAAAAAGTACATGCAGTGCCAGAAAAAGATACAGATATGTAGTAAAAACACAAACGACAACCTCGAAGGCTATACACCCAATTCATGCTGGTGCTGCCTCTAGGCTGAGTGGAAGGCAAGAGGAAAGGGGAAGGGCAGGACTCCATCTTTAGCTGTAATGCTTTCTTTTTTTGATTAAAATGTTCTGTCGTGTATCTTCAGAGCTTAACACCTGTTGGTTCTGGGCAGTGAGCACACAGTTCTTTGCTATTAAACATGAGATTTTTCTGGTGTAAATTTTTTTCAGTGAAGTAGCAAGGAGGTTCAGTGGCTACGGGTTTCCCCAGGGCTCCCACCAAAGTGCTGGGCAAAGTAGTCGACCCCTGAACCCCACCGTGGACGCTGCTTTTTGCAGAATCCTTGTGTTCTTCTTCAAGGACCCGAAGAGATGGTGGTGGGGTGCCTGGAGCAGCCAAAGGAGAGGGCCCAGGAAAGCCAGAGGGAAAATGAGAACCGGGGTGTTTGTGGAAAAGCCAAGGTCAGAGCCATGCAGGTCTCAGCCCTAGACAGGCCAGACTTTTCAAAAAGAAAAATCTTGGGAGGGGACCAGGAAGGGATGCAATTCGTTTCCTTTTCCAAGGGGAGCACTAGCCCACTGGTGTCCCAAGTTACAGAGGATGTGCTAGACAGTCGTTTCCTAAACCAAAGCAAAAATCATTGCCATTCTTCTTCCAGGTGTGCCTTCTCCTTCTCGCCTTTCCCCTGGGGAGGATGAAGGCTGGATGCCTGGGTGGGAACACCACCCTCCCATCCCACCACCTAAGTGGGTAGCAGGACGCGAACCAGAAGTAGGACCCTGGGAAGAAGGGCTGAATGCAGGGGTCACTGGCCATCCCAGGCACTGTCATCTCCATGGGGCCCTGGCCTGCCAAGGCTGTTAACTGGGAGGTAGCTTGGAAACAGCAGCTTGGCACTGGGGTGATCTCATAAAACAAACAGCACAGATGCTAATTCCCTTCTCTCCATGGTGGATAATCAAATACCCAGAGACCAGGGGAAAATAGACTGCCTCCAGATGCCCGGCTTGCCCTCGCTCCACCCAGGCCCTCCCAAGCCTGCAGCCCCATGATGCGGCGGGGAAGGAGGGTGGGCAGCAAATTCATGACCAGGCCTGTGGAGTTGAGACCAGAATGGGGGACCCTGGTTGACAGCAGGGTCTAGTGACAAAGATAAACTGGGAAAGTATTCCCACTATGCTCTGGGCTACTTGCCCTCCTGCCCCCAGGTTTACTCTCATTGGCACTCCTGAGGGCTGAAGGGAAGCTGTCCCCAGCCAACCAGCTCTGGGACCAGGCCAGAGGGATGGCTGGGTGTTCACCATCCCTGATCTGGGTGAGTACTCTCGGGCTGCCAGAACCAGCAGTGTGGCATTCCCTTGCAACAATACCTTCTAGGGTACCTCTTCCCAATACTATCAATAATAACAGTAATAATAACAATAGTAATGATAATGACAAACTATTGAATATTTACTAATTTACTATGTCCCAGGCCCTGTTCTAAGCACTTTTCAGGTATTAACTCACCTAGTCCTCACAACAACCCAACAAGAAAAATACTTTTATTACCCTCATGTTTACAAATGAGGAAATGCATTGTGGAGACATTGGACAAGTTTCCCAAAGTCACAGGTTTAATCTGTAGCAGGATCAGGATTCAAATCCAGCTGTAACCAGGCTCTGGAAGCCGTGCTTGTCTCTCAGGACACAGACCTGAGGCCCTGTGACGTCTCCCTCAATGCCCTTCCAGATACTCCCTGGTCCCAGTGGTCAAGGTCATGGTGCACTCACTCACTCACTCACTCATTCCTGTACTGAGCACTGAGCTGATTCTGGGCTCCAATGAGGAAGCAGATACAGGCAGTCCTGGTGCGTGTGGATTTGGGGAGATAGACAAATAGTGTTCACTGAGAAAGAGGGGCTGCATCTGAGCCGCTGGGGAAGTCTTATCTGAAGAGATCATGCCTAGGCTGGGAACTGACCAGGAGAAGGCAAACTAGATGGGGAAGGACAGTTCAGGCAGCTAGAACCACAGTACAGAGAGGTCAGGAGTGCCTGCAGTGTGAACTGAGAACAGAAAGGTCAGTGTCATGGTCACTGAGGGTGGAGGAGGCAGCAGTCAGAGGTCAGGGGTAGACAGAGACCAGCATCGAGGGCCTCCTAAGCCATTTCTTGGAGCCTGGTCTTTATCCAATGGGAAGAGGAGTCCCTGAAAGGACTTAAGCAGGAGAGAAGCAGGCCTGGTCAGCAGCTTAGGTAACTCCCTAGCTGCCAGGTAAAGGTGGGAGGCGGAGAAGAGGCTGGCCTAGAGGCAGGAGCCACTCCTGAGGCTAAGCAATGGTCCCAGTGAGGGTACCAGAGCTGCTGGAGGGAAGCAGGTGGCAGTGAGCATTAAAGTGAACCCGAGCATGACGGAGTGAGGGACGGGAGGTGCCAAGGGTGAGTCCAAGGGAGTTGCCAATTAATGGGGGTGGGATGGCAGCAGCATCCACTGGGACAGAGGCAGGAAGAAGAGCCAAGAACCTCAGAGACAAGTTCAACTTTGAAGATGCTAAGCTTGAGGCCCTGGGAGTATCCAAGCAACAGTTTTCTCCAGTGTAAGGAAAGTAGAGGCCTGTCCATTCAACCACTCCCCACACTGCAGGGAGGAAGTGGAGAGATGCTGTCCCCTGCTCCCACCATTCCCACCACAGAACAAGGGCCACAGAGTCCCTTCCCACCTGTCAGGTTGGCAGAAGGTACAGGGAGGAGAGCTGGGTGGGGGCCCTGTGGGTGTGGCCTGGAGACGGAAACAGAGCTAGGGGAGAGCATGTCCTAGCAGCCCTTGGAACAAGAGGACCTCTGTAGCCTCTCCCAACACTAAGCCTACCCTTTAGGCCTTGTCCCTCCCTGCAGGGGTAAGAGGGCCTGGTTCCAGCTCCAAGGTCCTCAGGAGAAGAGGGTCAGCTGCCACAGTCTCCCATCTGACAGCTTCATTTCACACGCAGTGCTGAGGTGTGCTGAATGCCCAAGGTCTCAGGTGAGCAGTCCCTACCTGTCCCCCTGGCACATACCCCCGTCAGCTGCAGAACAGGGGACCAAAGCCCAGCAGGGGAGCCTTTGTCCCAGCCCTGGAACCCCATCAGTGAGAGAGAAATGGTGCCCTGTCAGAGCACCGATGCACACAGTCCGTCTCCAGCATCCCTAGAACATCTAGACTTTGGGGCCAGGGGGACGGCAGCAAGAGTTGAAGCACCAGGCCCACATTCCCCATGTAGCACCAGGCTTTCCTCCAGGACCCAGAAAATGTCAAGGAGACCAGGAAGGCGAGGCTAACCAGTCCTCACTCAATAGCAGCAGCTCCAGGACCCTCCATCAATGGGAGACTCACCAGCTTCTGGAAGAGGTGGCCCATGGTGACCTGGCTGTCCCACTGCTGCACTTTGGGGCAGAGGTTGTCGTAGAACTCTTTGTGGATCTCATAGATGTCCTGGATCTTGTAGAAGATGGTTTCGATCTGCTGGATGGTGAGCACAGGCTGGGAGGTGGTGGCTGTGGCCTTTAAGGGTTTCATGGGCTGGGAGAGAGGAGAAAAAAGAGCAGAGGTGAGGGGCAAATAAACCAGAGTGTCAGCAGGCCCAGGGCACTTCCCACTGCTGGTGCTCTCCCTAGATGAGGTCACGGAGGGCACGGCCACTGAAGTGAGGTTCGAATCAAGTATCTGCTGTCACAGGCCCCAACTACCACATGCAAATGCAAGGAGAGGGACCTTGCCAGTCAGATCCCGGTCTAGCAGCCCTGCCAGGCCTAAGGAGTGCTACCAGGATGCATTTTCCATACCCCTCGTCCCCTAGCTGGTACTGGGCTTGCTTTTGGATTTTTGGATTTAACAGGATCCGTGCCTGTCTTCTACAGTGGCCTCATGTAGTCAGTCATAGGCTTGGCTGACACTTCAGTGGAAGGAGGGTCGACTGGGAACCTCTTAGCTATTTCCTTCCAAGAAACAAAAAATGATCCTAGGAGTCTTAAAGAGAACCAAGACCAATCTCAACTGCTTCAAGTTCTCATTACTATCTCTATAGACCGTCAATAGGTGGCACACGTGTCACTGTCCTACTTCTTGTACCATGGCAGACACTGGTCAGTGATCAAAATGATCTTTCTTACTGAGCCTGGTTGTAGTCTCAGACTCTTTCTCAATGCCAAGGTTGACATGCGAGATGAAACCTAGCTGTCATCTCTGTTGTCTACATCAAGACGCTCCATGGCCTGCAGGGGGAGAGGGTGAGGTGACAGGTAATAACTCAGGACCACCTCCCACTGGTTGGGCACTGAAGCCATCATGTTCATGCCCAAATAGTAGGACTGTGTGATAATGGGGCTTGGGTGCATTTTTTCAGTATGATTTTCTGTATTTTATAAGTGATTAGTGCTTACAATAAACAAACACTAATTTTATTTATTTAGTTTTCTGCCTAATTTTATTTAATTAAAACTTTATTTTTCAATTACAGCTGACATTCAATATTATATTATCCTCAGGTATAAATAGCACAGTGGTTAGAGGAAACACTAATTTTACAATCAGGGAATAAAAAGTATTAAAATTCATAGTTCAAACAAAAAACTGATACTGAAGGATAAAGAGCTCCTCCTTGGTTGACCTTCCTTCGGCCCAGAGTGCACCCCAAAGGCTTGCCCCGCCAGGGGCAGGGTCTGGACACCTACCACAAAAGAGAAGCCCGAGTCGGAGGGTCAGGGTTGATACGAAGAAGGACTGTATGGAAAGTGGCCTTTGACTTAATCTGAGTCACTCAGGAGCAGCAAGACGTTATGGGAGCAAGTGTGCACTCACTTGAGAGCTGTCCCCTACTGTGTCATGGGCTTAGGCAGTGAGCTTTCCGACAGAGAAGCATTCTGCAGGGAATGGGGGACCCACTGTAAGAGAAGCATTCTAGCAGGGAATGGGGGACCCATTGCAAGAGAAGCATTCTAGCAGGGAATGGGGGACCCATTGCAAGAGAAGCATTCTAGCAGGGAATGGGGGACCCACTGTAAGAGAAGCATTCTAGCAGGGAATGGGGGACCCATTGCAAGAGAAGCATTCTAGCAGGGAATGGGGGACCCATTGCAAGAGAAGCATTCTAGCAGGGAATGGGGGACTGGAGGGAACACCCATATTGAGGGAGACCAAAGTTACCGCTGGCTCACTGAGAGATGACCACCAGCATGAGCCGGCCACAGCAGCCAGACTGCCAGCCAAGTCTCACTCGGATGGTGGCACAGCCTAAGTCTGTCCACCGGAGGAAGTCCCAGCTACTCAAATACTCGGGCAGTGCTCCGACTTCTGGCTCTCTCATCCTCCCAGCTCCAGCAAGTCCAAACACAAAGACAGAGGCAGGAAAAAACAGCAGCCTCCCTGACCTTCCCAGTGCTGGAACCAACAAACCCTTAACGTCCAGGCCCTTTACTAGGGAAGTAGGATGGGGTTCAACCGTGTGCAGGCCAGGCAGTGTGGGTCTGAGCCCCAGCTCAAGTCACTTACCATCTCTGGGCTTCAGCAGTCTCATTTGTAAAACTGGGATATTATGACCTTCTCAAGAACACTGATAAGAAGCCATAATTTATATAAAATAGTAGGTACCTGGTACATAGGAGGCAATCAATAAATGTTAGCTGTTACTATTATTACTATTCACCCCACAAATAATGTACCAAGTGTCTAACATGAGGCCAGACTTGGGTGGAGGGTGTGTGGGGTGCTATTCTGTGATTCACCAATCACGGCCCCCATGGAGCCTCCCTTCTAGGAGGAGAGACAAATAAAACACAAGGAAACAATCAAACACAGAATCACGCAGATATGCAATGAGAGAAGTAAGAAGGGGATGTCCTGAGTCAGGTGCTAAAGGACAGCCCCCGCCAAGAAGGGGACATTTACCCTGAAATGGAAGCACGCGGGCAAAGGAACGGTATCTCAGGTCCACTGGAAGAAAGCAGTCCGCCTGCGTGCAGTGGGCAAGGGGGAAGAGAGGGACCTAAAGCAGGGCTGGGCAGTGGCTAGGCTGGGCAGTGGCTAGGCTGGGCAGTGGCTAGGTCGTGCAGGTGAAGGAATGCAGCTTTTAAGCCCAAGCAATGACCTGGTTTTCCATGGAAGGGTTTAAGCAAGGGAATGACAGGGTCCAGTTTTCTTTTCAGGAGATTATTTTTATGACTCATGACTCTTGCCTGGAGAATGGTATCTATTGGCGTAAACTGGAACAACATCAATGAAACAACTTAGTGGACAAAGCAAGACAGGTCATCACCCGACTTGTCCTGTAAATACCAACAAGCAAGTGGTCTCGAGGTTGTGCCAGCGCAACTTGGAGCGCTTCCCAGAGGAGGTGACAGGAACAGGCCTTCAAAGGTTGGCAAGATCTGAGCAGGTAGTGGAGTGGGGGCTGGGTAAAGCATGCCCCGCAGAGAAACAGACGGACCAAGGAGCCATGAGAAAGGAAATACTGTTCTCCCAATCCCAGATGGGAGGCCACCTTCAGCTTCAAGGCTCCCAGCACTTCTACCCAGGAGACGATGGAGGGTCCAAGTCACCACAGAGTCCCAGAACCATTAGTCCCTGTCCCTGCTCCAGTGCAATTCTCACTGAGGGGGGAATAAAGGAAATAGGGAGAGAACCTTCCCAAGGCAGCTAGAATCAGGCTTTCTCAGAAGCTGGTGGGGAAGCACTCCTCTGCTGCTCTGCTTCCTCCCAAACTTCCCACCCTGCAGACCAAAGGGGAAGAAACGGGGACTGACCAGTGGTGGGTCACATGAACAGGGCTTGCACTTGGTTCTCAGGGCAAGGCTGGGGACCTATGGTCTCAGCCCTGATTCCCCAAGTTGCAGGGGAAGCACTGGGTACGTGCCCCTGGCTGGCCAGAGACCCTCAAAGACAAGTGATTTTTATTTGGTGATGGCCCATAAAGGCACAGAACCCAGTAGTGAGCGTTGACACAGCCCCGCTCCCCCATTGAGGGGCCGGCTAGCCTGCCATTACCTCTTCCCCACTCCTGCAACCCTGCTGCAGGGGGCAAAGGCAGGTGGCTCTCCACGTTATTGGGGGAGACACGGACTCCTAAGCGGAACCCTGAGCAACCTCAGGGCCAAAGCTGACTCTCAATTTCCCATGAAAGGCTCCTCAGGAACACAGGGCAGGAGCCTTCTAACTCAGCATTTGTCTGCTCTGTCCCCCAGCAACTTGCCTTTTGAAACAGAGGAAAGAAATCAGCCCACTTCCTCCACCTCCCATCCCAGAGGCCTAGACATTGCCAGCAAAACTTCTTTACTATCACCTCGTCGTCCACCTCCTCCCTGGGGTCCAGGCAGGAGGGTGTCATTAACCGCTTTCACAAATAGGAACCTGGGAGCAATGGGCCCAGGAACTACAAAGCAAACTGCCAGAACAAGAGTCTAGGAGAGGGGGGCCAGTCGTGCACAGTGGCGGGAGGTGCTATGGCTGATGGTGCAACCAGATGATGCACCCAGCTATCACCCAGGGGTGGGGAGATGCAGAATCACACGCATTTGGCTGCCTCCATCCACCCCACCACCACTACCTTAGCCCAGGCTCCCAGACACATTCCACTTATAATCTAAACCTATTAGGAACTTGGAGGGTTCCAGAAGATGACCAAGCCTTGCCCAGCCAGCAACTGGGAGGCAGAAACAGAGGCTCCTGTGTGGTGTCCCTGTCTGCGCCTGTGTGTGCCCACAGTCTTGGGTACACACATCTTAGTTGTTTGCATATCAGGAAGTGTTAAGCTGAAAACAGTCAAACACATCAGGAGCAGGGCTGTGGGAATGGGGGTGGGGTGATGAGGAGGAGATCTGGGTGTAGGAGGAGGGAGCTTGGAGAGGATGGATTTTCTTCTGAGCCCGTCTGTCAGAACACCTCCAAAAACAAAGAGCTTAACTACAGGGCGGCTGAGAGGGGAGGGCTCCCAGCTTTAGGAGGAGGAGGGGCTTGATTCCTTATCTCTGAGGTTTATTATCTGAGGCTGTGGAGGGTCCTGCCCCCCTCTTCCTGGAGCCCTCAAGCCACAGACCAGGCCTCTGAGCTGGTTGGTCCGTCAGTCCCTCCCTCCCTCCAGCCTCTGCTCAAGAAAAAACCAGTCAGGGGCCCAGGATGAACAAGCTGCGGGGACCGGAGGAGGCCCCAGCCTCACCATTTTTGCCTTTGAGGCAGGAGCTGTTTGAAAGGTGAGGCAGGAAGGGAGTGTCTTGGCCCCTAACCTGTATTTATCTTTGCCAAGACAAACTCAGGTTAGGCCCAATCACAGATGAGAGCCGCTAGGTGGAATCTAAGAGTGGCAGGCGCCTCCCCTTTCCTCGGGGAAAGGGTGTGTTGCCAGAGACAAACAGGCCCTAACCTGCATTCTCTCCCAGCAGTGGAGAAAATAACAGTATTAGCTAACACTGGCTCTTTTCTAAGAGCTTCACATACACACTGAAATAGTCCTCACAACAACCCATGAACACAGGACAGTACGTCCTCACCTTTAGGTTCTGTGACTTTTAAGCAAACCAATGATACCATAGCTAATTGATAGAAACAAGAGTTCAGTTACTCATCTACAGCATCTTATCAATGTTATAACAAGGATCTGCTGTACTAACATTAGTATACCCAGTTTGCAGATGGGGAAGATGAGGCACCAAGGTTCATTACTCTGTCAGAGGCTTAGAGTCAATACGTGGCCAAGTGGGAATTCAAAGCCTGGCCTTCTGATTCCTTTGCTTGAACTTTCAAACATGCATCCTTTTAGTAATGACAACTATGCCCCCTTCTTTTGGTACAGCAATGCCAGTTTATAAGGTGTATTTCGCATGTACTTCACTGGTTATTGGGCTGTCCTCCTTCCTTCAGTTAATATTGGAATGCCTAAGTACCTGGCATTGTACTAGGTTCCAAACAGATCACCTGGTCTTCTCGACTCCATGAAGAAAATAGAGAAGGTAATGGTATTATTCTCATCCTTGCGTGAGGAAACTGAGGCTCAAGGAGGTTACGCATGGCTAGCCCAAAGGCAGTGGTTTTCAAACTCTACAACACATGTAAGAAATAATATGGACTAATATATACATACACACACGACAGACCAAAGGTTTTCATGAAACAGTACTTACTACACATGATACATGCTGATGTTTTCTTTCTCATTTGTTTTTAAATGCTGGTTTAGTCCACTGTGTTGACTTCACAACCCACTAATGGTCGCGATGCATGGCTTGTAAAACAGTGCAGTAAGTCACAGAGCCACGTCTTGCCCCACTTCTGGCCCCACACTGGAGTCCTTGTTTACCTGCCATCCTGTTACTCACTTGAAAAGCATTACTGTGCATCCCATAAACTCCCAGTGAGCTCGCCCACAGACTCAGTCCAGTGTGTTGCCAAGTATCCACACATTTCAATAGTTATTTCTTGACTAACCAACACCAAGCCCCCTGGGACGCTGGGTGGTCACATCTCATAAGGACATAAATGTGTATCATTATTCTTGTTAAGAATGAGTTTCTACTGATCTACATTCACATGCCTTATTTCTCCTTAATATCCTTTTAGGCCTCAGATTGCAAAACACCCAGGGAAAGAACTTTACATGCCACAATCGCTCTACATCATCTCCAGACACATCTCATAAGCACTTGCTTCAAAGGCAGAAACATCTAACATCTGTGAAGTTATTTTACTTTTTGAAAACATTTTAGTAGTCTTCTCCTCCCAGTCTGATTCTTCCATAATGCCTCCATCTTGAAGAGGAAACTGAGGTACCTTTACAGAGGCCTGGGGTTGGTCTAATGCCTCAGAGCTGTGGCATTTCTCAAAATGGCACAGACAGCCCTCCCCCTCACATTTCCTGCCACAAGGCCGTGGGACGGCATGAATGGTTCAACATGCCAGGAAGAGGGCAGAACCCAATCGGGAATGACGACGAGATCAACTTGATTGATTGATTGACTGACAGACTCCCAGAGCACAGTGTGCAGGTGATGGCCAGGCCCCCACCTGGACAGATGGCTTAGTAAAGTCTGAGCCATGGTCATGAATGATGGAGTGTTTGCACCCCCCACCTGGTCGTGCTGCTTCTCCTGCCTTTCCCAGGACAGGTAATGAAGAGTTGGGGCTGAGAGGCGCAGGCCCTTTCTGGCAAATGACCCTGGCGGCTGCCTGACACTAGGCGGTATGAGAGCGGTACCACAGGCTCCGCCCACAGGGAAGGACTGGTTCAGGTCCTCCTTCCTTTCCAACTCCAAAAGCAGTTCTAGGCCATGACACGGTCCGGCAGAGAGACTCGAAGCTCCAGCGCACACACTCACCAGCAGCAGGGCTTCCAGCTGGTTAATGTAGATCTCTTCACTGGCCAGGAACCCCGAGAGAACAAGCTTCCTCATCTCCAGGCCTTTCCCTGCTTCCACCTGTATGAAAGCACACCAAAAGCCAACAGCTCGTGAGAAAGGAGGCCAGAATCCTAATGGCCTGTTGTTCATCTGCCCATTCTCTCTCTTCTTTACACTTTTGTCAGAGAGAAAAGCCAAATATACCTAGTATAGAAAATTTGGCAAATACAGAAATAGAAAAGGAAAAACAATCACCCATGTCCCTACTGCTAACATCTTGCTTTGTTTCTCTCCCCTCCTTTTTTCCACCTTTCCTTATTTTATACCCATCCATTCACCCACCTATTCAACTGTGTAATAGTCAGTGGGATAATGAAGGACCTGGCCTCATGTGTGGGGGCAATATAAAGGGGGGAAAGGGGGGACATAGTTGAGAAAGAAAATCAAGAGTCATGACAGTCAGAGCTCAGTGACAATGGAGGGCACAGCAGGGACTGGATGGAGGAGGCTCCCAGAGGGAGTGATGTATACACTGAGAGTAGGGGTACAGAGAATGGGATGAACTGCAGCCATGGAATGCAGCCATGTGGCCTTCTAGCTACACCTCTGACCATACATACCTTCCTGTCCCCAGTGGCCCAACCCCACAACAGAAGGTGCTAGCTGTGAGGCCCTCCACCTGTACCCTTCACATCCCGTCCTGCATTTCCTGACTGCCTCACTGTGTAAGGCACAGACCCCAAGGGGCCTCTCCCCACTGCTCCCCTGTGGTAGAGATCAGGCTTCCTTTAGCACTGAATGCCCAGCTTGCTAATCTCTTACCCAGACTCTTCCCTTCTGTTCCACACCTGCCCCCTGCAGTGGTCCAGGCCCGCAGCCTCCCTCGGCCACCGGATTCTTCTAATTCACCGCTGCCTCTCCCCTCCCTCCTCCACTCCGCACACCAGAGACAGATCGATCTTCCGAGAATGCCACCCAAGGACTTAATATCAATACAGCAAAATGTGATTATCTGGAGATTCAGTTAGGTTGTTCGTCCACTTATGTATCTATTCACCAAATATTTACTGCATATCCACCAGAACCTGTAGACACAACAGGAAACAAATACACGGTCGTCCCTACTCTCAGATGGTTATAATCTAGTGGGACAAAAAGACGTTTAAAATACACAGAAAACAAGTAAATACCAACATGAACTGGGATATGGGATGCAGCTTATTCTTTACTTGACCACCCTCAGTGGCTCCTGGAGGCTCTCCCCACTCTTTCCATCTCCTCCCAGCCATGAGATCTGTCTTCCCAACCTGCCAGGCTCCCCGCTGCCTCCCCTGCTCTCTCCCGTCTGAATCCACCCCTCCTCGAAGGCACAGCTGAAGGCTCCCGCCGCAGGCCCACAGCGTCAGCTCAGGCTGCACCGCCCTCCTGCCTGACAAGCGCCCTGTCTCCGATGCCTGCCCTTTGCAGGGCCTTGGAAGCACCTGCGTCACATTCCCGTGTACCTCCCTCAAGCCCAGCACCATGTGATGCCCCCGCCATGTGGGTACCTGACCTTTATTGAGCCTCGTAAGTCCTGTCCACTCTCCCATTTCGCTCTCACATGGCCCCCTGAAGTGGATACTGTACGTACTTTTCCTTTATACAAATGGAAACCAGTAAGACTGAAATGCAGGGTCACACAGCCAGGAAGCGGCAGAACTGGGATTCCACCCCTGTCCTCAAACACCTGATTTCATGCGGTTCCACTGCTCTGATCGTTTCCTCACTCTCACATTCCTTTTTCAAGCACCATCTGCTTACCTAGACTCTCAGGCAGATCACTCTCCGGGCATCAAATGCACACACGGAGCACAGGCTGGGAGAGAGCAGGACACCACCAGACATTCCCCAGGTCCGAAGAGCGCCTTTCTCCCAGCTGGTTTCACCTCCGCAGAATGTTCGCACAGGCTGTCCACACTTTCCCCCGGTGAGGGACCTAATCTTGGGCCTTTCATTAGGAAGCCAGTTAGCAGATCTGTGCTGCTGCCCACCCAGTCTCTGAAACGGTATCTGACCCTGTGATAGAAGGACAACGTCTTGCCCAGGAGAACCACATTTCGACCCCCAAATCTGTGAATACGTTCTCTTGTATGGCAAAAGGGACTCTTGCAGACATGATTACATTAAGGATTTTTAGATGGGAAGATTATCCTGGACTATCCAGGGGGACCCTATGGCTCCCAAGAGACATATAAGAGGAAGGCGAGAGGGTGAGAGAAAAGGTGATGTGACCACAGAAAGAGGGGGAGGGGGAGAGACTGATGCTACACTGCTGCTTTGAAGACGGGGGATGGGGCCGTGAGCCAAGGAATACAGGAGGCCTCTAAACACTGGAAAAGGCTGGGAAACGGGTTCTATCCCTAGAACTTCCAGGGAAAAAGCAGCCCTGCTGACCTTTGTAGACTTGCGTGTAAGTGAATAAACCTGTGCTGTTTTAAGCCCTTAGATGTGTGGTAATTTGTTTCATCAGCATTCGCAAACAAATACGGATGCCAAGCTTTAGGAAAGGATAATAGTTGCTTACTGATGGCTTCACAAGTACCAGGCACTGTTCTAAGAGCTTTCCGTGGATTAACTCACTGGAATGCCACAAGCTGGAAGGTGTTGTCATTACTCCCGAGTCACAGAGGGTGGCAACAGCCAGCTGCAGGGAGCTGTCCCCATTGCAGGCAGGCAGCACACTCTCTGAAGAAGATCAAGAGCTTGGAGCAGGACCCCCAGCCCCTGGAGGTCAGACCCGAGGTGGCCTCCCTGCACATCACAAAGCCTGACAAATGGGAACTCGCCCTTGTGGGGGCCAGTGCTCCCCTGCTGTGCCCCATCCTCCTCTGATTCCCTGCCAACTGAGGATTTGCCCGAGGGCCTGGAGGGCCTGGAAGTCGCCTGGGGCACACTGTGACCTTGACTGTAAGATGGTTGGACTAGGACCTGGATGAAGGCCTGATAATTCGCAGTCCCTGCCAAGCCTTCACCCACCCAGGCTTGAGCACAGCAGACCCTGGTGTCAGCTCATTTCAGCAAGACCATCTCCTCAAGCGACGCCCACCTCAGAGTCCAGTCTTGAAAAGGGCTCCCCAGAAGGAGTCACCCCCAAGATCCCCACGCTGGGCCACATTCACTCTGATGGTTTTGGCTGGCATGAGGGTGGACGTGATGTGCAGGTGACATTCTGCACATTTTACCCCAGGAGGCCTGTTCTCAGTTACCACCAAAAACCTCTTCCACGTTTTCTTTGCTTTCCTCAGGCCCCACACATTCCTGGTTTAGAATTATCTGAAAATTCACAATAGTTTCTTGAATCCTTGCGTGACTATCCTTATCTCATAAATGTCAGGGCTCAACACTCATTCATTCATTCTCCACAGAGCACTCTAGAGGTGCCCACATGCCCAGAAACCCCAGGGTGAGTTCTCTAATGAGTTCGGGGTCCCCCAGCACAGGAAAGCCTTCTCAGTGACACTGTCTCTGCTTCCTCCCCAAGCGGAGCTTACGAAACGCAGCCACAGTGGGCTCGTTCATTCCTAGCATTTTACACAATCTGCTAAGCTGAAAATGTGTGGGCTCGAGGTGCCCAAGGCAAGTCCAGTCACTCTGATAGGGAGAGCATCTACCAGTAAGGCTGAGCCAGCTCTGGCCTGGTCTACTACAGGAGGGCTAAATAAAGCCTCCAAGGTTTGGGGCTGGGCTGAGTTGACACACACCGTCCAGGGGCTTTGATCTCCTCCAAGACAACAGTGAAGACTGAATGGGCAGGGTCGCCTGAGACTCAGAGCCTTGGGCCAGGCAGCTCTGAAGACAGCGGAATCCCAATCACGGGCCACATCAGTTTGCAAGAAGCACCCAGTGGGGTCTGCTCGGAGTAGATGCCCCCCCCGGGTCTAGGGACTGTGTCCATGCTGAGCACCCGCCTCAGGTCAGCTGGGGAGTTGAGATAATGCAGGGACATCCAGCCACTCTCCTCCCCTTAGTATCAGGCACCAGGGAGGCATCTTTCAGCTAATTCCTCCACAGAACATAGAGCCGAGAGAACAGGGGCAACTGCTGGGAAACGAAGCCCGAGTGCCAGCTGCCCCACTCTCCTGAAGGGCAGCTCTCTGCACTCCAGGCCCCGGGCTGCCTGAAGCTTCGGGCAGGCCCCAGGGGGACCGGCAGTGTCTCGAAACTTCAGTTGTTCATGTCCCAACTTTGCAGTACTGTCATACCCACACACCACCTGCACAACTATTACTATTGTTCTTTATAACAACTGACTTCTTAAAAGCACAGACTTATCCCATAGGTGATAGGTGAAGTCATAGGAAAGATGCACAAATCATAGTTTTTCTAATATGCATTAAAATATATGAGGGCTGTCTGGAAAGTATCCAGCCATACACTATGAAAAACAGAGGCATTTATGGCTGGATTTCTTCCAGACAGCCCTCGTATACCTATTGAAGTACAGTATGTATATCCAGGTGCCGCCTAAAATCATCTCCTAGATCATCACATATATGGCCCCCACTTCAGGAAACACCCAAGTGGGGGACACAGGCATGGCCATCACTGCCTGTGGAGGAAAAAGTGACCCAGGCAGGTGAAAAAGAAATATAGGCCCATCAGACAACCCATTAAAAATTGGCACAGAATTAACACCAGAAGAGTTCATCTGCATTACAAAAGGATTTTTTTTATTCCCGATAAATGAATTGCCTTAAATAGCAGCTTTTATATTGCAAGGTCTCCATGTACCTTTAAATAGAATTGTATGAAAGATTTCTGGAAAGCATACAACACTTTACAGATGGGAGGTGATGTTGCTATCAGTATTTGCATTATTACTAATTTATTGATCATTAACTCCTCAAAGGGAAGTGTAGGTTGAAAGTCACAGCAAGCTCCAGCTCTAGAGAAAACCACTGTCATCTTCACATCTGTCCCCCAGGAAGATGAGCATCTCAAAAATTACAGTGAAAGCAAGACTGATTTATAGGACTGGTATCTGGACGCATGCTCAGGAACATGATGACTGTTTAAGGTAAGTATTCTTGAAATAAAGTAATAGCAGACGGAGAGTTGTCTTGGATTCCTACCAGCTGCTGAGAAATGTCTCTTAGAAGAGCATGCCAACCAACCCCGTCTGCAACCCAGGACAGGAGCACACACACCAGAAATGTCCCTTGACCACACACAGGCACATGCACACATTTGCACGTGCACACACGTGTACCCAGTCCAGCTCTGACTCAACTAGAAGTGGTCTCTCCGCCTCTGAATGTGGTCCCCTTGTAGCAGAACCACTGTCATGGCCCTGACTACGTTCTGGTTATCTGTGCACTTGCCCCCTTGTCCTGCACTGTGAACTCTTTGTGGGAAAGGACCATACCTTGTTCATCTCTCCTCCCCCAGGCCAGGCAGAGTACTTTGAATAGAACATACCCTGATAGTTTGCTAAATGAATCAACAAGCTTTCTCACCACCTCCCTGCAGCCACACTGCTTGTCTTCTCCCACTACCAATGGTAGAGAAGGTGTTTATGATGAGACAAAGGGCCCCAACACTCAGGAAAGGCCCTCTCACCCCCATGCTGGAGACAAGTCCAGGAACACCGAGGCAGCGAGGTAGAGGGGAAGATACAGGATCTGGGAGGATCAGCATTTTTAGGTGCAATCTGTGCCCAGGCATCCATGTGCTACCTCCTTCAAACACCTCTGAGACGGAATAAGACCCTGGACATGGTACACCCTCTGTAGGCCCCATCGAGCTTCCTTCACTCCGCAAGGTCCCTGGGCACCAACCAGCAACGTGCAGCATTTTGCAATGAATAAAATGTGGTCCCTGCCCTCAGGAATAGGATATACTTGATGAGGCAGATGTCTAGAGGTCCAAGCAGAACGAAATATGGGCTAAGACTGAGGTATAAGCCAGAGTCCAAAGTAAGGGTAGACCCATACAGCAGCATATGAGTGGGACCCCATCTGTGCTGGGAAGGGTTTCTCAGGGAAGGTCCATTAGGAGCCCCACATACCTGGATCCCACACACTACCGAGCTCCCAGCCAGGACTCTTGGTTCATAACCAGACATTTTCCCATCCTGTTCCTGGTGGGGTGGCTGGTCAGACCCCAGGTGCAGAGGCCTTCATGGGCTCAGTGGGGAACATGACTTACCCTTAGTGCTCCGAGCTAGCACTAGCCTCCCATTACAGCTCCTCTCAGCTCTGCACCCAGGCCTACAGCTACTGTTCCACCCAGACTCCACACAACAGCCATCCACCATGGACCTGCAGTTTATTTTTACCTCCATTAGCTCCTCCCCAGAACCACACTACATCGTGGGTGGGGCAGGGCTGTGATCCCCATCTTACAGGAGGGACAAAGAGGCCCAGAGAGGCTCAGTGACAGCCTCCGGCCCACAGCGATGCTCTGGGTACCACGCTCTCTAGGGTGCAATGTTGTCTGGGCTGACAGGCCTGGGGCCCCCAGAACGATGCTCTCTGCCAGGCAGCCTAGCTTGCAGTCTGCAAACTCCCTGCCATCCTTTCTAACTGGCCCTCTGTTCTAAACACAGAACAGAGAGGAGGTGAGGAAAAGGTTGACATTGGAGCTCTTAGAAGTGGGCTTAGGAGAAAGAAGACTGGTTTGGTGTGCCATGCCTCAAGCAGCACTGGTGTGGTTTCAAGGGGAGTGCTGCCCCTGGGTAGGATGTGAGGAGAAGGGAAGGGATTGATGCAGCCACTCCCCTCCTGCTCTACCTTCCAGGCAACTTATTTGACAGGGCACTGTCAAGAGTACCCACAGCCCCAGAGTGGGTGGGCTGGGGTCCAGCAGATGCTTGCTGCCTTAGGAACTAAGTGCCTACTGGCCTGGCTCCTGCCTCAAAACCAGCTGTCACCTCCCCTCTTAAGCAGATCCAATTCTTTTCCTTCAAGGAAGCTCAGTGACCTCTGGCTCGTGCTCTCTCCAAATGCTCTCTTGCTCTAGCCCCAATTCACCAAGTCTCCTTGCTAGGAAGAGTGGCCCCCTTGGTCTGAACTTCCTAAGTGCACTTATCCCTCTGTTGCCATGGAAACAATGAATTACGGCCTCCTGGTTTCAAATCAGCTAGCTCCTCTGGGGCAGCAGGCTCACAGCACTGGCGTGCCCACCAGGTGACTCATGTCACTGACAGAGAAAGCCCCCAGCACAGCTGGCCTGGGGAAAGCCAACCACCACTCCCCTTGAGGACAACTGGTCCAAAGGAGGAGGCAGGCGAGGCACCTCTCCCCCAGGAACAGCTGCAGGGAGCACAGCCCCTCGCATCCCCTCACAGGCATGCGCCAGCCTCTCCCAGGCTGAGGTTTGTGCACCAATCAGCCATTTCTGCCCGCACGCAGCTTCGGCAGTAGAGAACTGCTAGCCCTGCCCCCTCCCCCAACAAGCATCCAGGGCGTTTCACATTCCCACCTTCACAGCCACCAAGAAGGGGGAGCCTGAGCCAGGGCTGGTCGGGGTTCCCAGCTCGCATTCCTCCAGGAGAAACACATCTTCATCCTCCAGAACCTTGTCCAAAAACCCTATTGCCTCTTCTTCCTCTTCCATGGCAGCCGGAGCTGCGGAGGGCAAACAGGAAGCAGGGTCCACGCAGCAGCAGCAGCAGCAGCAGCAGCAGCAGCAGCAGCAGCCGTTGCCGCCGCCCGGGAGGGAGGCAGGCGGGCAAGGAGGGGAAGAGCGTGCAGGGCAGGCCTAAACCAGCATGCTGGCCTCCCCGGAGTCAGTCCTGGCACCTGGCCACCGGCTCCCGATGAAAGGCTCCATTATGAACCTTTTACTGCAACCGCTTCCCAGCCCTCTGAGCGCCGGGCTGCGGGTCGGCCTCGCGCGCGTCCCCACCCTGAGAAAAGGGAAGCGAGTCCTCCAGGGCAGCCCCGCAGGCCTCGGCCGCCTCTCTGCGGAGCTCCCCGCGGCCGCCGCCGCCGCCGCCGCCGCCGCCGCCTCGATGTCAGGGCTGTCAGTGGAAGAAGGCGCGCCGGCGGAGCAGGAGGCGCCCCTGCGCGGCCGCCGGGCCCTTCCTGCCGTGCGCGCAGGCCGGGTGCAGGCGGGGCCCCGCGCTCCTCGCCCGCCGCTCCCGAGGTCCGTCCCGGCGCCCCGCCGCCGCAGCCGCAGCCGAGGACCCCGGCGATCCCGCCCTTTCTGAGCTCGGAAGTTCGCGTTTGCTATTAATACACAGGAAATGCACGACTTGACTTGCGAGGTGGAGCCGTTCCCTCTCTGTGGTCACCGGGCCAGCGGGCTGGCGGAGGCTTCTGGAGCGCGGAGGAGGGGCGAGAAGGCCACAGACGGGCGGTTCGCAGGGGGAGGTCTGCCTCCCAGAGACAGGCTTTATTTACAGCCCCTCTCCAGAGCAGGGCGTGCCAGCAGGGGGAGGAGCGGAGGTGCAGCTGCCCGCACAGCCTCGTGGACGACTGGGACCAACCTCCGTGTCACCTTGGGATCCCCACAAGCCTGAGTCACCTTCTCACCTCTGCCTCAGGCTCTGACACCTTTAAAGAAGGGAGGCCAAGGCCTGGTGAGAAACCATTTCCCAGCCCCACCAGGGTTGGGGGGAAAAGGCTTTGTGCAAAGGAGGTATATGACCTGCCTCACCACAACAGCAGCACAAGTGCCAGCCAGGGGCTGCAGCAGAGCCACCTTGGACAGCTGGAGGTGCCACAACTCCTACTCACAGATGCTACTGAGATTAGCAATACTACCTCCTAGAGGCCCTTTTCCCTTAAGAGGGGCCTGGGCTCAACAGAGCCAACCACCCAGGAGAGGGCACATTACTACCCCAGGAAAGGGAACAGGCCAGGCCTGCCCCACCCCAGCCTGCTTCCCTCGGTTGCTTGAATCCATCCAGAGGGTGAAGGGCACATTCTTGGTTCCCTAGCGGGCATTCACAGATGGACATCCACTCATGCCCATCGGGGAGGAGTGTGGGGCAGCACCTAGCTCTTTCACAACACACCTAGGGCAAAGGTTGCAAACACCAGCACCCATGATGGTGCCCATAAGATCAGTCACTGAAGTAAGCCAGGTGGGGAACTGAGTGAACTGATGAAACCACCACTCAGCTCCAGCAGACGGCTGCCAGGGGCAATGCAGGCTCAAGGGTGATCCATCCAGGATTGTGCAAAAAAAAAGCTGGAAATATGGGTTCTTATGTGATAGCTCTCGATTTTAAAATGATGACAGGTAAATTACATTTTCAAAAAACATGGTGCGGTTGAAATGAAACTCATCTGTGCACTGAATTAAGCTGACAGACAAGGCTGCTGCCTTCTTGCAGCTGGTTGTTTCTTTGAGGGGGAGGGGGGTTTCCCCGAATATCCCGTGCATCTTGGAATCCAGTTCAGCTTTACACACTACCAACCCACCACTTAACTTTGTAAACCTGTATAATGGGGTGCCACCAATCAGGTAGATCAAGTGAAAACTCAGGATTCTGGGTGGCGAGCCCCAAAACTCCAGCCTCACTCAAACCACACATACTCTTCCCCCCTCCCCACCTCCCTTCCACCATATCTCCAGCCAGGGATTCCCTTGACATCTTCCTGATGCTTCTAGCTCACAATTTTCTCTCTCAATACACAGCTGCCATGGTCAGCCACTGTGACTTAACAATACACCATCTGAGCTGTCCATTTAATGTCTCATGTATCTACCACCTTATGCACATGTCACAGCCCCTGTCAGGTGGCAACGGTGTGGCCACAGGGGGAACAGTCAAACTCTCTGGAACTCATTTGGAAATGAGTTCCACAGGAAGGTCAACCGTGCACCCTCCTTGGCCAACCTAGTGTCATCACCTGTCCTTTCCCCTGAGCACCTCGCTGAAAACAGGGGCCTTGGCTAAACCGCCACTCTAAGCAGAGGGGAGAGGAGGGCAGAGGAGGGAAAAGGAGAAGAATGAACCTGGTTTCTTATCCCAACTAGCCCCAAAAGTCTCTGGACACTCTAAGCTCTAGGTGGGGCTCCTGCTATGCTATGAGAGCAGAGAACCTGTCCTCACCAGTAACAGGCTCCTCCCTGTCACCAAAGCTGAAATACAAGGGATTTGGGGTAGGCTCTCGGGGGCCTTAGGACTGACAGGGTTTCACAGAAGCACACCATGCCCCCTACCCCACCCTCTCCCTCAGCCCTTGGTTTTCCCCACTCCTTGCCCTAGCGGGTTATAAATAGCCGGGGCACATCTGAAGGGCTCTTTCAGACGCAATTCCTCATTTGGTTTGGGCGGGTAAGGCTGTGCCCAGGGCTTGGGAACAACCAAGCTTAGCATTCCCCACAGCACAAGTGTGCCAGCCCAGAGCCCTGTGCCACACTTTCTGTCTCCCATTCTGCGGGCTCCAAATGCATAGCATGGATTGCCCCCTTGGTCAGACAAGCAGGTGCCATGAGAGAAGAGCCTAAAAACCCAAGGGCCCCTCTTGTGTCTATTCTCCCACCCAAGGAATCATGAGGTGCCCTTAGAAATCTCCTAGAGTATCCCCATCTCCATGCCCCACATCCCTAGCCAGCATGACAGGACTGATACCCACTTTTTCCCCAAACCCTGGCACCTCTCAGAAGCTGCCCCCTGAACAGCCATGGCATCTCTACTCCACCCCACCCCAGTCGGCTGGAAATTCCAGTGAGTAACCAGAATGCCCTTCCATCTCCAACGGGCACACAGACTCCACTCAGAGGCCCTAAGTCCTCCCCCTGGAGGGGAAATGACTCATAAGTCCCAGTGATGCTCCCTCCCTTTCCCCTACAAATGCCCTGGGCCAGCCCTGGACCTGAGCTTCCTCCCTGCGTCTCCCACACTCCATCTACTTCAGCCTGGCTCCTGATCATCCTCTCTGGAGAAGCAGCCGCTCCAAAGGCTCCTAAGTTGCCCTTTTCCAAACTCAGAAGCCTCCCTCTCTATTCCTTGATCTCTGCAGTCTGGATGTTCTCAAACTCTCAGCTAACGTGGCCATGCTTGTGCTGCTTCTCACCACTCTGGTTTAGGCTGGCCCTTCTTTCTCCCGCCTCCCATAAATTTGGAGTCACACCTCCAGAACCCAGGCCTGAACCCTCTGCTCTGCCCTCAGAGAACTCTTCCCTTGTCATTTCTAGGCCACTGGAAGCCCTTCGCCATCTGCGGCCCCAGCATCTTGCTCAGCTCTGGGTGACATCTGTGCTGTCAGCTGGATTTCCTCACTTGCAAGTCCCATCCATAGGCCCTCATCTCCACATATCCAGACCAAACAACCCTTCCCCCTGCCTAAACCAGCTTCCTCTTCTGGCTTCTTCTATTGGCAGGGCTGCCATTTGTGACTCTTCCTTCCCTCAGGCCCCACATCCCTTTTTACCAAGTCCCTTTAGTTCTTCTTTTCTTTTCCTAAAGCCATCCCCCCAACCAAGGTTTACAGCATCTCACATGTAGACAACCACAATAATATTCCATTGTGACTCCTGTTCTTGCCTGTCTATCTGTTCACCATTCATTCCTTCGCGCCCAGAGAGAAGGCCTGGCATTACACACACACCAATCTGGGAGGCACGGCGTCGCCACGGGAGTGCTCTCCACCTCAGCGAGTGAAGCACGCATGACCAACGAGGCAGCGTTCTCCTTGATCAACATGGTGAGGACACAGGACGGACGCACTAACCTCCCTGAAAGGAAAGGCTGACCAGGAGAGTGGCTTCTGAGAGCATCACGAAAAGGGGAGGGAGGCAGCAAAGGAAAACGTAGTGAGGAACCCCAGGAAGCACAGCTGGAGGACAGAAGAAGAAAGGGGCAGGAAGTACACTTGGAGAAGTGGTGAGAGCCCCACGGACTGAGACGCCTGACGCCACCAGGCCCACACTCTCAAAGCCACCGAGAGAGTTTACCATCCTTAACCCCACAGCCTTCTCTCGCCTCCTTCTCCATCCCCCCATCCCCTTACCCACTCAATCAACAAGTTCTTATTAATTGCCTACTTTGCACCAGGCACTGTGCTAGCCCTTCAGAACACAGCCACGAGCAGGATGCCACGTCTCCCTCCATGGAGCTGACAGTCTTGGGGACGGCTGACCACTGGGAGCCCAGGCAGTCCAGGGGAGGGGCACAATCTCAGAACTACAGCGTTGAGGTACAACTCCTTCAGAGAGTGTATCACAGAAATATCTACTGTGATTTTAAATGTCCACACCCTCTAACTCTACAACTCCACTTCAAGGATTTTTCTGCAAAAACATTTCTACAAGGGCACAAAGATCTATGTACAAGGTGTTCACTGCATTGGTGGTTATACTAGTGAAAGACTGGGAACAGCTCAAATGTCTATCAGAAGGGGTTTGGTTACATGAATTATGGTGCACCCATAAAGTGAAATATTGTACACAGTCATGAAGAATGAGGTAGATCTTTAATTAATGATATGTAAGATGTTCACTTAAGTGAAATAAGAGCAAATTGCATAACAGTACCCATAGTATGAAATATGATCCCACAATTTACACACACACACACACACACACACACACACACACACAGTCACATGCAAAAATAAGAAGAAACAACATACAACCAACTCTTAGTAGAAGTTCTCTCTGTAGCATGGGACTTGAGACTTTCACTTTCTATATTATGTATTTCTGTAAAGGTAGAATTTTCAATGATGTAATCAGGGAAAATAAAGAAGTTAAAAAAAGAAGTGTGGTAAGTGCTATGATTGGGAAACTAGGGTGAGCTCTGGGGGCACGATACAGGCACATCTGCTACAGCAAAGGCGGAGTCATGGAAGGTTCTCTGGAGGCACTGACATTAAAACTCATACCTAAAAATGAATGAGGATTAGCCAAGCCTGTGGGGACGGCAGGGCAGACAGGACTGTGAAGCAACATGAGAGGAGTTCAGTCTGGGTGGTGAGTATTCTTCATTCAGTCAACAAACATTTACTGAGCACCAACTATGTGCCAGGCACAGTTTTAAGCACTGGAGTTTGCAATGAGGAAATGTTTTGTTTACAAAACTGACAAAGCTTCATTGCAAAGCTCACATTCTACTTGGGGAGTAGGCAATGAGGTCCACAGAGGTAGACAGGGGTCCAGTGGTCAGGTCAGGCAGGGCCTTGCCAACAGTGCTAGGGGCTGGATTTTACTACAGGACAGAGGGAAAGCACTAAAGAGTTTCAAGCAGGGAGTGACACGACCAGTCTTCAATGCACCCTCCTGCTGACATCAGACTACTCTTTCTAAAACATTGCTCACCCTGGGCCCAGCAGGAAGCCAAGTCAGCCCAAACAAGGGCAGTGGGGCTCTTGCTGATGACTCAACTGATCACACTGCTGACAACAACCCCTGCTGCTTGCTGTCCTCTGAAAGGGCCAGGCACAGTCTCACCTCCAGGCCCTGTTGCTGGCTGGAAGCCCCTTCTCTCTCCTCTTTCTTGGCAGAAGCTCAAACCCCACCTCTTGACTGTCTGTAGCTCAGTATACCCGGGGCCAATGAGAACTGACCTCAAGGGGCCAGGACCAGGGGCAGGCAGAGTCGGCCACAGCCGCAGACTGAATCAGATTCATCATCTTCCTGATGGCTGTGCTCCTCCCTCTGCCTTCTCTTTCTCTGTTATAGTAGAAGTCATTCCAAAAATCTTATGTAGAGTTCAATGACATAAACCCAGTGTTGGGTATAAACTAGTACATGACATGGCTTATATAGTAAAACAAATAACAAACACAAAAAACTCTCCTGGATTCTGGATTCAAATCCTCGCTCTGCCTTTTGCCAGCTGTCATTCAAACGCCATGGGCCTCAGTTTCCTCATCCTTAATTGGGGTTAATTATAGCCCAACTCCAGGGTTGCGGTGAGGACTAGTACAGGTAGGCATGTGTCAAGCCCCTTAAGCACCACCTATTCTCCCCTTCTTTGATAGTGGTGGTGGGGCCTGGGGAGTACAGAAGGTGGGAGCCCGGGCCTACTCCCAACTATTCTTCCTACCTCTTCTGGTGAACAGAATGTCCCAATCATACCAGACTATCCTCCCTTCCTTAAACCTCCAGAGGTTTACCCACATTCCAGAGCTTCCACCTTTATCTAGGAAAGGCACATCCAATGTGCAGCCCAGGATGGCTTTGAATGTGGCCTAACAGAAATTCTTAAAACATTGAGATTTTTTTGCGACTTTTTTAAATTTTAGCTTATCAGCTATCTTTACTGTTAGTGTAGAGGTCAGATAATTTCGTGAACTCATCCTAGAAAAAGTGCTTCCTACCTCATTGCTGAGTATCACTACGGTCACCTTCGAAGTACTCCCCTTGGGAAGCTGTGCACCAGTGCCAGTGCCTAGTCCACCCTTCAAAGCAATTTTGGCACTCTTTGTCTGGAATGGCCATCAGAGCTGTTGTCATACCCAAATTCTGACAAGATCACAAACTTGTCACCATGAGCTTATGTTGGCAACACTGGATAAGGTGTTAAAACCTTGGCAAGGTTACCGAGTTGTTTGTACAGTGCTGCCAACGTAGGCATACGGCAAGTTTGTGAACTAAATTGTCAGATTTGGGGTACAACAACAGCTCTGATGGCCATTCCAGAAAAAGAGTTTCAAAACTGCTTTGAAGGGTGGACTGGGCGCTGGTGTCAGTGCACAGCTTCCCAAGGGGAGTACTTCAGAGGTGACCGTAGTGATATTCAGCAATGAGGTATGTAGCACTTTTTCTAGGATGAGTTTGTAAAATTAATTGTCCAACCTCGTATTTTATGTGTGACTCAAGACAATTTTTCTTCTTCCAATGTGGCCCAACGAAGCCAAAAGGTTAGAGGCCCCTGACCTAGAATGTCCTTCCTGACCAGTGCCCAGGCAGAACACTACCTACTCTCGGAGGCTGCCTCCTACACGCTCCCCTACCCGATTCCACCACCTGAGGTTCCCATGACTCCTCTCTCAGATACTGTATGTCTTTTAAGGCTGTATACACAAGGCCTTGGAAGAGAGGGAGTGTGTGTGTGTATGTGTGTGGGGTGGGTGGCAACCCCTGTTTATACTAATTCTCCACAGCACCCAGAACCATATCTTGTAAAAAGTGGGTGCTCAGAAAATACTTAATGAGTGGAAATGACACCGGGAGCCTTACAGGGCCAGACAAAGAATCTCCCAAGAAGATAAATCAAGGGTTCAGGTTGGGCGGGTGGTTCCTATAGAAACTGGTCATATGACCTGGGCTCCTAGGACTAAAGCGAACCCAAAAGTCACACAGTTCTACCAAAGAAAGAATCTCCTCTCTACCTTCAGTCACCAACCCCTGCTTAAATCCTTCCAAGGACAGGAAGCTCATTACCTATCCCACTGCCACACAATCCTAATGCTTGAAATATTCTTATTATTTATTCAAATCTTACCTCATGGACACTATATTCTCATCCTACCCTCTGAGGCAACACAAGGTAATTTTCTTTAATTGGGTAATACTTTCACAACCTTCAAATGCAACACGTATAAAAGGGAATAGAGCAAGCAGTCCCCTCCCATTCCTGCCCAGACACCCTCCGAAGCATGTCACCCTGTTAAGACCCTGTGACTGCTGGCTTCCCCTCAGCCCTAGGGTCCTTCATCAACAGAAACTGGTTTCATAGAAACCATCCACCCAACCTAAACACCTTGACTTATCTTGCCCCGTAAGCCTCCTGCGGTCATTGTCACTAAATCTTTTTTGAGTACCTACCTTTTCCCACTTAGTAAATGCCAAATGTCGCCAAAGGGACCCCCTCCCCCCTGAGAACCACTGTTTAAGATGCTCACAATTTCTAACATTCTAGACCAGTGGTTCGAGACCAGGGGCAATTTTGCTCCCCAGGCAAGGTCTGGAGACATTTTTTGGTCATTACCGGTAGGGTTTGCTACTGACATCTAGTGGGTAAAGGCCACTACACACCCTACAATGCACAGGACAAGTTCCCACAACAAAGAATCATCTGGCCCTTTCCAGAGCACAAAAGCTGCTCTAGACATCATTCCAGAAACCAGGCTCTGAGGAGGGAGGAGAATGAGTACTTATTAATGCCAAATACAGCGGGCCATACACTACTTTGTCTCTATTTTCGAGCACTTCCCTCCCTCCTCAGCTCCCACACGCTGGCGGTGGGTCGGTGCCCAGCAAGGTGCGCTCAGCGGAAAGGCCTCCCAGTCACACAGGCAGAAAGAGGGGAAACGAGTGCGGTGGCTGCTGTTCTGGAGAGGCAGCAGAGAGCAGCAGTGCCGAGCGGTCCCCCACTTCCCAGCCCTGGGACCTCAGGACGAGGGTTATGTGACCTCTTTGCGCATTAGTTTCCACGTCTGTGGTGCGGACTAAATGAGTTCACGTTTATAAAGTGCTATAATCGTGCCTAACATTTAGTAAACACTACAAAAGTATTTCTATTCTTTCTCTTCTTTCTGCCCCACAGGCAGGAGGGTCAGGGGACTCCAGATAGAAGCAACAAGTCCAAAGTTGACAAGAGCATCACCTGTGTGAAAGAAAGCACTAGCACCCACCAGAGGAGAGAGTAGGTGACAGAGATGGAAAATAGAGTCCGTGGGATAAGAGCCAGCCTGCCAATGGCATGTCCTCTGCCCTTCCGGCAGAGCACAGCCCAAAGGCCACCCAGCCTCTGCCCCCTGGCGGCTCACCTCTATGTGGCCAAATAGCAAATGTGTGCCCTATTCAGGGGCTTTCAAAGTACTTGTTTCTGGGACAATTTAACACCTGTGGGTGTGATTATGTGGGTCAGCTGGCCTCCCTGCCCCATCAGCAAAGACCCCAGGGCTCAAGGGCAGAGCATATGTCTGGTTGGGTACATCTTCATATCAAGTGCCTGGGAGCTGCAGCACCAACAAACCTTCACTGAATAAACATGGCTTTGGAAACAGCCTGATTGGCAGATGTGAAATTGTAATGAACTATGATCTGGACAGGGTGGGAGAGCTGCAGGGATGATCCGGGTTAGCCAGGGAGCTTCAGCAGGGAAGATGAGCACAGACAGGTGTGAAAGAGGGGGATGGGCCAGAGGACAGGGAGGGCCAGCTGTGGAGCGGGCTGAGCGTCACCACCAGGGCACTGTCTTCCTGCTTCCCACTTATCTCCTTGACTCACACAAGCTAAGCCTTAGTTTCTTCATCTACAAAATGGGGGCTCCCCCGTGGATGGAATTAGGTGGCAAGGGGGCCATAGGCTCCCGCCAGAACACCCGGCACATGGGAAGAGCCCGTTAGTGTCCTCTTTGCAGTGGGGATCAAAGATCCAGAAAGGAAAAAATGAGGAGCAAGGTGATGAAATAGAAGGTTGGCAACTTGAGGAAAGCAGATCTCTGATTCCACTGGGAGCTGGAAATGCCTGAGGGGCATAAAGACCACAAGAGCGGCTAAGCGACCCAAGCCAGGCCTCGAACACCATTCGATGCAAGCAGACTGGGACACAGTCTCAGAAGCTCTCCCTGTGGCTTCTCCATGCACGGAGCAGCAAAGTCCTTGTTTGCAATCTGAAATCCCAAACCCCAAGTTGGTAGAAGGGAAGAAGGGACAGCGATTCATCCCAGTTTCATCCTCTAAGACTGCATCGGCCCTCCCTTCCTCCTCCCTGGCCATCCCACTGCTTCTCGGTTCAATTCCACAAATGCCAGGTGCACCTGGGAGCTGCTGACGGGGCCATCCCTGGAGATGACAGGGGCAGTACTGCGTGCACTCCCAGGTGGGGAAGGGCGCAGCGATGGGTGGTAAAAGCCTCCTCACAAGGGAGGTGGTGTCTGAATAGACCGGCAGCCCAGCGTAGGCACCAGGGTTAGACCCAAGTTTAAATCTCTGGCCCCACTGGCTCAGCCTAGGCTTGGGGACAATGAGGCACCTACAGAGCAGGGCTTCAGGTTTCACCCTGATACTTTGTGGAGTGGGATGTGACACAGAAGAGCAAGGCTATAGGGGGTGTGCTGGGGAGTGAGTGTGTGTCCTGCCAACACCACAGACCTGGCTCACCCGGGCTTCCTTGCCCGCCAGGACTAATCTGGCCACAGGAAGAAGGCTGCAAAAGCAGATTCAGTTACTGTCCAGGAAACATTTACTAGACTGGGTCTTTGTGTTGCTCTTGGCTCCCCACCCCTCTAAAGGCGGGTGGGGAAGGCCTTGTGGGCCCCAGCCACCAATGACTGAGCACCCACAGTGAACCAGGACCAAAGCTGCAGGCCTTAACTGAGCTATCCCAGTCTGTCATCTCTTTTGGGGTAGGGAGGTAGTTCCCTGGCTGGGAATCGAACGCAGGCCGTGGTGTTGAGAGTGCTGAAACCTAGTCACCACACCACCAGGGAACCCCCTCAGTCTGTCATCTTAACAGCCCTTCAGATCCTGTTCAGAAATGAGGAAACAGGCTCGGAGGTGTGACACTACCTCCAACATCTCATAGCCAGAGATAGCAGATGCGTACCTATCCAAAGCTCATGTTTTTTCCATTCTCTGGGCTGCTGAGAGAGTAAGACTGTGATGGTTAAGTTTATGAGTTAACTTGACTGGGCCAGGAGTGTCCAGACATTTGGCCGGATGTTATTCTGCGTGTGTCTGTGAGGGTGTTTCTGCACTTGATCTTAGCCAAAGGGCTGAGAAGCGATGTGTGAGGGTGTTGCTGGATGCAATTGACATTTGAATCAGTTGACCGAGTAAAGCAGATTGTCCTTCCCAATGTGGAGGGGCCCCATCTAATCCACCGAAGACCTGAATAGAACAAAAAGCCTACTGAAGAAGAAGGAACTCCTCCTGCCTGACTGTTGAGCTGGGACATGAATCTTTTTCAGCCTTCAGACTCAGACTGAAACAACAGTTCTTCTTGGGTCTAAAACCTAATACCTTTTAGAACTTATACCACTGGCTCTGCTGGTTCCAGACTAACTGCAACCTCAGCTCTCCTGGGTGTCCAGCTTGCTGACTGCAGATATGGGGACCTCTCAGCCTCTATAATCAAACAAGCCTATTCCTTATAATAAATTAGTTTGGTTTTTCTGGAGAATCCCGAGTAATTCAAAGACCAAACCTTGGGCTTCCAGGCACAAGTTGGCTGTACATTTGGGTGTAGAATGCCAAGCTGCCCAAGGCCAGATATCTAAATATCTAGAACAATTGTCCCCCTAGTTCCCAAGTCCCAAACAGGAAGCCTGGTAGGGAGGAGACCTGCCTGGCAAAATGAGCAGAGCCAAGCAGCAGAAACCCTGGCTTTCATTTTTCTTTCTTTTTTTTTTATTTCCAAAGAAATACAGCTCCCAAGTACTCAGGAAAGAGCTATGTCAACTCTCTCTTGCACCCCAATATAAATAGCAATACTTACACCGTCCACCAGATGGGGCGAGTGACACAGCAGAAAGGGCGAAAATGCAACTTCAGGAGCAAAGATAGGAGGGCAAGGCTGTGTTCAAAGTTGTTAGATAAATGCTCCCAACCCCTATCTTGCATGACTTCTATCCAATGGTATAAAAATCAATCCTTGGTTCCCAAGCACTTTAGTTAGTCATCACTGTAGCATCTCTGGATTTCAAGGTCCTCAAACCAAGTTATTCCCTCATGAGCCACCAAGCAAAATGGGCAGCCACAAACTGAAGTTAGGTCAGAGCTCCAGGCGGGGTATCTCTGTTATGTCTGTGACTTGTTTCCCTGGAGAGTAAAAGCACCTGAAGCACCTTTCACCAGGGAATCTAAAAATCCATGGCCAAGCACTCTAGCAAGGTGGTCACATGATGAGGGGAGGAAACAGGGCAGGAAGCAAGGAGGAAGGCAGAGAGGGGACAAGGAAATGGCAAAGATACTTTCCTCTTTAGCAATTGGCTCCATTTGGCCATATGTTCTCAACTCTCAGCCAGCATTCCTGGGCCGGTGTTGAGTCCATGGCAAATCTTCCTGCACCTGCTCACAGTACAGTAACAGCTGAGACCCCAATGGGTCTCTAAGCCCTGTTGTGGTCAGAGACCTAAAGGCAGAGATGGGAAGCCAGTTTTCTCCTTGCTTTCCTCGTTGGCCTCCATTCAGATCCCAGAATACCCTCTCCTCCATCAGTAGCAAAAGTCCTGCCCTGCATGTCCAAGATGGCTATATCTTACCTGCCACCCTTCCCTCCCTAGGATGACAGAGCAACACCCCAGAATGCTGGCTGTGGAGGGGCTGGACCGGATCAACACACGCACCCATCTCCTCCATCTCCCACCTGCCCCCTCCATCCCTGCCCAAACTCAAAGCCTGGCAGCTGCTAAGCTCTGCCTCTGTTGCCATGGCAACAATGTGGCTTCCCCAAGTGGGAAGCCGGTTACCAAGGCCCTGTTGCCAAAGGCTATAACAGCCACCCCGGTGTGTGAGGAGGGTGGTGAGAGCTGGGCAGAGGGGTGGAGGGTGGTTAAGGAGGCTAGGATGGAAGGAAGCAGGAAGGAAACAGGAAGGAAGCAGGGGGTTCTCAAGAAAATGTAAAATCCAGGCAGCCCTCCCCAGCCAGATTTGGGGGAGTTTGGGCCCTCTAGGAGGGGAACAAGTACCTCACAGCATCTCAGTGACTGCCCCTTGAGGGTATTAGAGGGAAACACACACTTGGACAAGCCCTCCGCCATGCAGGACCAGTACCCCAATCCTCGCCCCCAAATGGAGGAACATCTTTGATTCTCCCCAACTTCAGAAAAACAGCCCCCAGGAATCCCTCTGTCTCACTTGCTCATGTGTCTCAGAGGCACAGGCACAGACTGGGCCCAGATGGAGCCAGTCCCTGTGGCCAGGGACAGCATTCATTACAAGGTTTGCAAACCTCCACACATCTCTGTCCTGCGGGCCTGTCTCAGAGCACATACTTAACGTTCCTTATCAAATGCTTCTCTTTGGGGCAGAGCTTCCATCAACCGAGAGGAGGAGAGGTGAACACCATTAAGGCTCATTCCCTCCCAGAGTCAACAGAGGAGGGCTGGACAGGGCTCTTGGTCCTCAAAGAATGGAAGAGAAGCAGTTCGCTCCACTGTAGTGAGCACCAGCCCTGGCTGCGGAACTGGCACCTATACACACACAGCCCACAGGTCACACATGCAGCCACTGCCCAGCCCGGGCCGGAGAGAAGAGCCTGCTCCTTCCCCAAGGTCCCCTCTGCAAGAGGGGCTGAAAGACGAAGTGGAGGGTGTCCAGCAGGCAGGCGAGCAGATGGTTGAGAGAAGAGACAGAGAGAGCAGCAGGTGGGGTGGGACAGGAGCCTCCTCTGAGGGGCCCTCGACTGGAATGAGAAGACGAGGGCACCAAGAACAGGCAGACCTAAATTTCCCCAGTCCTGCTCCCCAGGTAGTATCCTAAACAGAGCCTGGCCCACGACACCCATACCTGCCTTCCCCTCCCTGAAAGCCTCCTTTTCCCCAGAAAGTAAAGCAGGTATACCTACCCCAGGTGCCAGTCCCTCAGGTGGGGTGGGGGAGATGCTGTCCCCCCCACCCTGGTTGCGGGCGCTGAGCTGCGGCGACATGGTGGGCGACTCGTCGATGTATGGCATGGTCTCTGAGCCCTCCGGGGGCCCCTTCTGCTCCTCATTCCCCTCTCCGTCGTAGTCGTCGGCCCCGTAGCTGAAATCTGAGACAAGGAACAAGAAAGGCCACTGAGAGTCCTCCACCAGGGCTGCCAGGGACTGGTAGCGCAGCGGGCGCCTGCGGCGGCCCCCGGCGGCCATGACCGTGGCCGCAGCACCCACAGCCCGGCCCAGGCAGGGGCTGCGTGGGGCCCACGCGTCGTGCCGGGCCGGGCGGACCAGCAGGCACGGGCGCTGCGGCTCAGAGGCTGCTGGGGGCCGGAGAGGAGCGGCTCCGCTGTTGCCACCTGCTTAATAGCATGTTGGTTGCGGATCTCGAGCTGCTGTTTCCTTTGCCTCCTGCCTAATTCTAAGTCTAAAAATTAGCAGTGGGAACAGGAGGCAGGACGCTTCCAACTCTCCTCTCTGAGTCACCATTTTGCTCTTTATAGGGAATAAGGCGGTGGGGGCGGGCCCAGCGATGTCACTTCCTGAGCCCCTCCTCCTGGGGGGTACCATGTGTACACGGAGCCCACTGGGGGGGGGAGGGGCCGAGCAGGTTTCGGAGTGGGGATCGAGGAGCGGCACCCAAGGGGGCCCTCGCCCTCTGAACAAGGGCTGTGCAGGACGGAGCCCAAGGCTGGCAGAGCGTGGGCGAGAAGGCGGCACCGAGGCCTGGCAGGGACACGATAGAACACACGCTCCTCAGAAGCCAGCACGTACTTCTGTAATTTCAGTGTGGGCCTCCTTCAGAGCAGGAGGGGAGGAGAGGCTGTCGGGAAGTGGTGCTGCTGTTAACCCCCTTGGCTGCTCGCACCACTCAGCCTCTGGAGCCCACGCACACACCCCTCTCCCGGGGTAGCAGGCTGGGCTCCTGGCGGGGCACAGGGGAGCACCTCAGAAAAGCCCCAGGCTAAAGCCGACCAGTAGGAACGTCGCCTGCAGCAGTGTGAGGACCCCTGCGCACCCTCCCCCCCACCCCGCAAACCTCTGGCGGGGCCTGTCCCATCATCTGCTCAGGTATGACTCCTTCCAGGAGACCCTCCCTGGCGTCCTGGCTCAGAACTGCCACAGTGTGTGGCCTTCTAGTGCACCTGTTGATCCCACCCATTTGTCCCCGAGTCCCTGGGCAGGAAATGGGTGTCTCAGTCACCACTGAGGGCCCCGCACCCATGGGCCAACACGCAGCAGAGCCTCGGGGAATGTGTGCAGAGGGAATGAATGAGCAGAAAAATGCAGTGGCTCTTAGGCCTGAGCCAAGTTCTCTGCTGGGGCCTGGCTCCTCCTCCTCTGTCACAACACACCAGCCGGCAGCCTGAGAATGGTGTGAACAGGTCACCAGGGCGCCTGGCCACAGACACACTCAGTCCAATCTGGCCCTTTGGCAGCCAGGAGCTTCCCCAGCCTCGCTGCACCTGTTCTGCCGACTTCCTCTCCAGGCCCTACGATGACAGCCCATTAAGCTGTCAGGGCACCTGGGCTCTTATTTCTTCCCAGGATAAGCGTGAACGTGAAGAACCACAGGACCTAGTGATCCAGCCTAGAGATGTGTGTAGGCCATGTACCTGGGCCTATGTCTGAGGCCAGCAGGAGGTGAGCCAATCTGCTATTTCCAGGGATCAGAGGGGAGAAAGAGGAGCCACCTGTTCTGCCTGAGTCTGCACTATGAGGGGCCTGCCTGTTTGCTGAGACCTATTCACTTTGGAGAAGGACAAGGAGGAACTGAAACATCATGTTATCCTGCTATCTCTCTTCCAGGAGGGCTCCGCACTGTCCTGTTACTGCCAGGAGTGTGAGTGAGCTATGGTAAACCCTGGCGTGGCTAACAGTTCAGATTCCAGCAGGCCAGTTCCTAGTGGTCACAGGGCCAGATCCCTCACTCGAGACCTTTCCCAAGGGCAGGGGTAGAAGGGACAACTGGGAAGGTGGTGTGGCTCACCTCTCCCACATGCCTGGAGCTGCCTGGGTCACAGCAGGGTGGACGGTCTCTGTCAGCCTTCCTCCACGTGTGCACCATTCACCCTATTAGGGTGCTGGCCATGGACTGCATCTCCTGCTCCTCTCAGCCTAGCATCTGTGAGACAGTTCTTACTGTCCCCAATTTATAGACAGGTCACTAAGCCACAGAGATGTGCACTGAAAGGGTCTGAGTCCACGTCTGTCTTTCTCTAAATGCCATATTCCACCCCACCCCACCCCAAATCTCATTAACCTTCCTGAGAAATCTATAGCCCTCTATGTCAGAAGAGGAGACCCTGAGCCCAGGAAGTCAGTCAGAGACCCGGGAGACCCCTACCAGGAAAGGCCATACAGAAAAGACAGAGAAACCAACCCTCAGAGAAGGAAGGAACTCTGGGACCTTGGGAGGATGGAAACCTGCCAAGCACGGCTTCGAATGGTGAGAGGCCACAGACAGAAGGCTGACCATGACTTGGCCACCAGGTCTCAAAAGAGAGAAAGGCAGAAGAGGATACTGACAGCCAGCATCCATCTCCCTTATAGTATCATAAATCCTGATATATTTGGAATGGCAGTATGCCCAGTGGTGAGCTAAAAGAATACTTTTCCTAGTGGTGTGGGCCGTGTGACTATGTTCTGGCCAATGAGATGATAAGTGGATGTGTGTGGAACTTTGAGAAAGGCTGCTAAAAGAGATTGTTCTAGCTGAAAGGTATATGCTTTTTGGGAGTGGCAGGGTGCCTTTTCTGCTTCCCCCTTCTGTTGCCAGTTTGGAAAGCAAATGATGTGGCTGGAGCTCCAGCAGCCATATTAAACCATGAGGTAATAGAAGCCAGCGCTGAAGACGCCTGAACAGAAAGCTAGGAGCCAAGGGCCAGTGATGGCACAATGAGCCACCACCGTACCACCCCAGGGCTGTCTGCCTCTGGACTTCTTTTACATGAGAAAAACATGTCTCTGTTATTTCAGCCACCCTTAGTGAGTTTTTATGTTAGAGGCAGTCAAATTTAATTGTAACTGATCCAGATGGTTTTCCTGATACTCTGTCTGCCTTCACTGTGCCTTCTCAGTCTCCTTGGTGGAATCTTCTTTCTCTTCCCATCCCTTAAAAAACTAGTATTCCTTATATAGCCTTGTAATAGAATACTGCTCAGCAATAAAAAGGGACAAACTACTGACCTATGCAACAATATAAATAATTCTTCCAGACATTATACCAAGTGAAAGAAGCCCGACACAAAAGAGTACATCCTATATGGTTCCACTTACGTTAAGTTCTAGAACAGACAAAAATAATCTATAGTTCAAAAAAAAAAATAGTGGTTGCCTCTGGGGGTGGGGCAGAGACAGGAGATGACTAAAGGGGCACAGGAAACTTTCTGAAGTGATGAAAATGTTCTGTATCTCGAAAAGGATTTGGGGTACCCAGGTGGATGCATTCATCAAATTTGTCAAATAGTACACTTACGATGTGTGTGTTTCATTAAATATTGAACTCTAGGTAATGATATGTATGCTTACGTGTTGAAGTAAAGTGTACTGATGTCGGCAGTTTACTCTGAAACACAAAAAAATAAGACAGGGTGGTGATGTTCAGAGGGATAGACAGATGTGTAATAAAGCAAGCGTAGAACAATGATCATTATAGATTCTAGATGATGGGTACATCAGTGTTCACTGTATGGTTTTTCAAACTTTTATGTACATTTGAAAGTTTTCATAATAAAACGATGGGGAAAAATTGGCATTCCCAGGCTTCTGTCACTCCTACTTTTCTCCCTCTCCTAAATCCTACCTGTACTCCAGGGAGAGGTCTGGGCTGCAGACCTACCTCTCTGATTGTTTCCTGAACATCTCCATCTCTTATACCAGATCACTCAGGTTGGAAGCCTAGGAGACACTGTATAACAGATCCCTCCCTCTTCCTTCGCCTCATCATCTACACCCTGAAGTACCCCCATTCCCCATCCTCCTCCCTGTCCTCACCAACGCTTACGAAGACAATTCCCACACTCTCTCCCCATGACAGCCAGACTGCAAACCTGATCGTGTTTCTCCCCATTCAAATTTCAGCAATTCCCCATTCACTTCAAAGGTATAGCCCAAACTCCTCAGCTCGAGGTCCCTCATGGTCAGCACCTGGCTCTACCTTTACAAGGTCATATTCTGCTGCCCTGCAGTATCAGACATCTCCTAGGTCCCTGTGTTCAGTTGAATAGTAGCCCCTATGTGTATTATGTCCAAATCCTAACCTTGGTACCTGTGAGTGAGACTTTATTTGGGCAAAAGGTCTTTGCAAATGTAATTAAGTTAAGGATCTCAAGATGAGATTATTCTAGATTAACTAAGTGGGTCTTAAATCTGATGAGGTGTCATAGGAAACAGAAGGGGAGAAGACAGACACACAGAAGAAGGCCATGTGAAGATGGAGGCAGAGATTGGAGTTATGCTACTAAAGCCAAGGAACACATGGTCACCAAACGTTGAAAGAGGCAAGCTGGAATTCTCTCCCTAGAGCCTTGGCTGGTAGCGTGACCCTGCCAACACTGGGATTTCCGACTCTGGCCTCCAGACTGGGAGGAAATAAATTCCTGATGTTTTAGGTCACCAAGTTGGTGGGGTTTGTTGTTGTTGCTGTTTTCTGTTTATGGCAGCCCCGTGAAATTAATACAGTCCCCAAACATAAAACACTGTTTCCCACCTCCGGACCTTTGCACATGCTGCTCGCTACCTACCACATCCTCATTACCTAACCTTGTCCATCCAGTGAAATTCTATTTAGCCTTCAAATCCAGCTCAGCTGCACCCTTCTCCTAGGAACCCCCTTGGCTCCTGAAAATATAAAGTGCTTTTGCAAACCAATGAGAAAAAAAAGATGACTACTTCAATTTTCTAAATGAGTTACAGGAAAGAACAGAAAATTAAAAAGAGAAATACAAATGCCCATTGTGTGTGTGTGTGTGTGTGTGTGTGTGTGTGTGTTGTGTGTATTTTAATATTAACCTCACTTGTAATCAAAGAAAATGCAAACTTCATTTTTTTTTTGCAATTTTCCTAGCAAATCAGCAAGGATTAGAAAAAAAAAATACCCTGGAGGGTATGCACAACTGGCACAACTTTTCTAAAGGCAATCTGTAACTGGAATCAAAAGCTTTAATAGTTGGTACAGCTTTTAACCCAGCAAAATCCAAGACTGAGTCCTAAGAAATTAATTCTAAATGTACCTAAAACAGTATCAAGGTTATTAATCATAGGGCTGTTTATTATTATGAACTATTAAAACAACCTGAATGATTAATTATAGGGATTAGTTGAATAAACTATGGTATTTCTCCAAGATGAACTACTCTGTAACCATTTAAAATTATGTGGATGATAAAAAAATTATATGGGTGACGTACATCATCTTATGAAGTGAAAAAGGAAAGGATTGTATGTACTGTATGATACTTGTTTGAAAAGAATAAGTGTTCATGTGTGCATAGAATAAAGCTTGTATAGAAACAACACAAAATAATGATAAAGCATTCAGAGTCTGGGAATTTGGAAGAAATTAATACATGTTTTCTGCTCCCTAGGACCCTAGCAGACCTTGCTTGTCTCCTACCCAATACCTGCCTTCCCTTCTTCCTGCTTACCTTACTCTGGTTTTGTGTGAAGGGGCAACAGACTCCCTCCCGGCAAGATGCCCACTCTCTCTGCCTCTCTAACCGTGAGGAGTGGCCATCTGACATCATTCTGGTCAATGAGACCCAAGTGAAATATGATGGGACCTCTGACACAACCTTTGCTTTGATCATTTAAAAAAGGACTTCTTGCCTTGAACTCAGATGCGATGACTGAGCTCAGGAGTGACACTGGCCACATTGCTGCCATGAGGAAATGATCAAGAAAGGACAGGGACATTCCCCTGATGCTGTTGAGCTACTGAGCCACACTATAAACAGCTTATCTCGTTTCTTGCTGAGTGGGAAATATGGGCCCCTATGTTGGGTTTTCTGCCACTTAAAATGAACACACTCCCAAGTGATACCTTTACAGACCAGTAATGCAGTCCAAAAAGCAATAATACATTCTAGATGCTATGACAGAGTACCTCATAGGTGAGACAGAGAGGAGGGAGCAGGCTACAGTGTGGGTGAGGGGATGGCTGGCCGGGCTTGGGTGATACTTGAAGGGAGGTGGTTTATCACTGTGGCTAAGAGCAAGGATGCTGGGGTCACACAGCTTAGATTCCAATCCAGGCTCCATCACTTCCTCATCTCTTTGTATTCAGAAGAGCGCCTAGAATAAGACAGCCTCTTATAAACAGTGGTTAAGCCACTGAATGTCAAAGGATGACGAAGGGACTGAGTACACAGGGCTGCTGCGAGGATTGAACTGGGTATCGCACGCCAAGCACTTAGCACATAGCAAGCACCCAGTAAATCTTAGCTGCTATTATTAATATTATTAATTGCATCTTGAACGATGTGTGGGTGCTTGCCAGGCAGATGGGGGATGGGCGCAGAGTTCTAGGCAACAAGAGGAGGCTTGGCAAAGGCACAAAGTGTGAAACAGCAGGGTCCCTTAAGAGGACTATAAATAGCCCTGCATGGCTAGAACACTGAGTGAGAGGAGGGTGAGGGGGCAGACAGCACTGGGGAAGTGGGCACAGACCAGCATGCTGAGGGCCTCCTGAGCCAAGCTAAGAGTCAGGCAGGACCCAACAGGGACGGTTGATCTGGACCATACCTGCTGGGGGGTTTTGCCAGCTACATCATTGCTGGATATCACTAACTTTAAATAATTCCTCTCAATGCATAGGTTGAGTTACAATGCAGGCAGAACCCTGTGACCTCCGATATCCTAGGAGATTTGCAGGTTGGGACATGTGAGCATTACCTATTCCGCACCCATAATGGATGGAGCCTATGCCAGGTGACAGGATAGGAACCAACTAGTGACAGGCCATGGAGATGTGCTCTGTGGGCAATGGGAAGATCTGGCCTGTGCGGTTCAAATCAAAATGACTGGGCCTCATTTTACTATCTTCAGCTCTGGTAGGTGCAAGGGGTAGAGAGGGGTGCCCAAAGAGCTGGAGGCACACAGGTGTCATGCTGTTTACAACCTTCCTCTGAGACTGCCCAGCACCAGTGACCAATGGACACAGCCAGAATACATCCCAGCATTCCCAATACCCCAAAACAGATGCTGAGAGCAGTTCTGGGGATCTTTCCAACCTCTTCTTGGACACTCTAAGAAGCTGTGGGTACAGGATAAAATTCTAGGTGTGGAATGGTCCTGCCTTCCCAGCAGGGGTGGTACAAAGGCTGATAGTAGGTGATAAACTTATTTTCTACCTAGCACTGATCGAGGAGGGGAGAGGGCCCTTGGGAGAACAGCCGAGGGAAGCCAGGCCTGACCACCATTTCCACTGAAGCAGTATCAAAGGTCTTCAGAAAACATCAACATTTTCCGTATGCCACCTGCTGCACCAGGTGGTGACGATAACAGTGCGAAGACTCCATTCCTGCCCTCCAGGACTCCCAGTGTAGCCTACGTGTGCTCACTGTGACTGTGCTCACGTATAGTGCCAGGTGGACTGTGCACTCCCTCACAGCAACCTCATGACAGACGAATCTTACAGACATGATGCTGAGCACATGTCGTGGGGTTCCATTTATCTGAAGTTCAAGCACAGGCAAAACAAATGGATGGGGATGGAAGTTCATGGTAGTGGCTACCTGGGCGTGGGTGGTGGGAAACAGTGTGGTGCTGACAGGGGAGAGGCATCAGGGAACTGGCTTGGGGTGCTGGAAAGGTTCTACATCTTGATCTGGGTGGTGGTTATACAAGTAAGCCTATGTAAGAGTCCACCAAGCTGTATGCTTAAGATAGGTGTATTAAAAAGATTTTTTTTTAGCTTAAAAACCAAGTAAGGGGAGGAGGGTTGGGGGGGACAGGTGAGAAATGTGAAGGGATTAGGAAGCATAAATTGGTAGTCACAAAATAGGCACTGGAATGGGAACTACAGTATGGGGAATATGGTCAATAATTTTGTAAAAAACTACGTATAGTGCCAGGTGGGTACTAGACTTATCAGGGGGATCACGGCATAAATTATATAAATGCCTAACCACTGTGCTATACACCTGAAACTAATATAAAATAATATTGAATGTCAGCTATAATTTAAAATTATATATATGTAGAGTCATAGGATATAGATAGAGTACAGCATGGGAAATACAGTCAATGGTATTATAGTATCTATGTCTAGTATCAGAGGGTAGTAGACTTGTTGGGATTATCACTTTGTGAGGGGTGTAAAAGTCTAATCATAATGTGGTTTTGTACATCTGAAACGAATAATAAAAACAAATAAAACCTTACATCCAAAAAACCCCCACAAAACCCAAAAAAACCAAGTAGGTGGTACATTATGATCTCACAATCTAGGAAGTGAAGGCATAGGGAGTTAAGTCAGCTGCCCAAGGTTTAATGGCTAAGTGGAAAACTGGATTGAACACAGTCAGTCTGACTCCAGGACCTGTGCTTTAACCATTATAACATATAGGAACCGTGCAAACAGAAAAAAAACCACATAGGTGGGTTGCTCTCAGGGCCCACGAGTAGAAGAAACGACCTTGTCAAGGTCTAGAGGAGGAAGAGGTCCGTCTGGAGAAGGGTCTGAGCGTGCGGTGACAGGTGTGAGAGACAAGGGGAAGGAAATGACCATTCCCAGCTAGGGGACAGGGATGCAAAGGAGCCCTTTTGACAGACAGGGCACTGATGACAGACCGGAGTAGCTAAAGCTACACAGAGGTCCCAGGAGCTTTCCTCCTGCATGGGTAGAGTCCTCCCAACGTGTCATTCTTGTCACTAACTCCCAGAAAATTATTCCCTCCCTGCTCAGATCTCCCCTGGATGCCGGGCACTCGACTGAGACCTGCGCTGACCCTGTTGTGAACCTGTGCACATGTGGTTTCCTAATGTCAGCACCTCTACTAGAAGGTGCACAGATCTGCCCATTTCCCCCTCAATCCTCTAACTCCCCTAAATTCCTCTTCACATTAAAATGGGTCTTCCTTACATTCCCTGGATGCTGGCTGGACTCAACAGTTCAGGTCAGTTCTGAGGCTGACAACCCCTGCAATGACTCTCGTCACCTTCACACAGCCGAGGGGCACACAGGGCTACAAAACTTGGCCTCCCCCAACCTGGTGGCAGCCAAGACCGCAAGGCAGAAGACCCTTGGAGTCCCAGTGTCCCACCCATGTGAGAGCTGAGCTGCTGCAGAACTGGGAGAAGTGGGATACCAGCTCTGTGGATCGCCAGCAGGTTGGCTCTGAGCCTGTGTGAGTTTCAGCTTCTAATCTTTGAGACAGGAGTAACATGGGCTGGTTGTGAGACATTAAATAACATCGTGTAGGCTAAAGAACCTGGGCAGCATCTGGCAGAACAGTTTTCAATAGAGATCGGTGGAAGGAACAGGAGAGCAGGCTGGAAACCCTCAGGGCCCTGTGAGCGCAGATGACCCAGGAGATACCATCAGGAGACCCTCAATGGTGGGGACCAAGAGAGGTGATCTGGGACCAACATCTTTCCTGTGGGACAAGCCACCTCCTTCGCAGCAACACCGGCTCTAGACCAATGGAAGATGGAGTGGGAAGCTAGGACAGCAGGTGACCAAGGGCACAGGCTCTGAGTCAGATTCAGGTTCCAACCACCTAATAGCCATGTGACTTTGGGCAAGCTATTACATTTAACCATCCAGAGCCTCAGTTTCTTCATCTACAAAATGGGGCTAATGCACAATCTCTATACATCATGAGTTTGTTGTGGGGTCGCAATGAGAAAATACTAATATATGCAAGCAAGGCACCTGGCCCAGGGCAGGTGCTAAGTAAACAATAGCTATTTTTATTACTACCCCATCCCCTTCCTGAGAAGTAAGTGCCCTCAGGGATCTCCTAGTCCTTGAAAAACACAAAACAAAACCAGGGCTTGGGAAATAGACAACTAGGCTAGCTCTGGCAGGCGAGGTCCTCCTACATTCAGTAGGCTCAGCATCGAGCCAGGCACTGTAGGAGTAGTTAGTTTAAATCTTAAACGTGAAGACACCAGTTCCAAGCTTCACTGAACACTGGAATCCCGCAAGCAGTGCAGAAACTACTGGTGTCTGGCTCCCAAGCTAGAGATCCATATTGAATTGGTGTGGGGTGGCCCAGGCAGCAGGGCTGGCTAAAAGCTCCCCAGGTGGTTCTCATGTATTGTAAAGCTGAGAAACACCAGTTTTAAGACACAGACGCTGCCTTCAAGGTCCTTAAAGTCGGATGAAACTACTCTGAAACAGCCCAGGAAGTCATAGGCAGGGCTGTATGAGAGACGCAGCTTTCTTGCAAGAGGCAGGGTCTCAATTAACTCTTGAAGGACTGGGAGGTTGGCCTGGGAAAAAGTGAAGGAGGCGGACAGAAAGGGCTTTACTCTGTACGCCAGGGCCCTTAGGGCCCTCAGCCTTGGCCTACAGCAGCCGCCTGGACCACAGGATGGCCTGGCCGCCTCCTCCTCACCTCCAGGCCTTCAAGTAGGCCTGGAGCAGGAACACTAACCCAGCAAAGGGACACCTGGAAGACAGGGCAGAGGCGACGAGGATGCTCTTTCCTGGAGGTGCGGTCGCAGAGCTGGAGCGCTGGTTTCTGACTCCGCCCCCGCTGCTGAAAACAGATTCTAGGCCCCCGGCGGGGGGTGCGGCGCGGCCTTTCTGGTTGCCATGGAGACGCGACCGCTCCTCCACCTCCAGGTTCCCTAGGGGAAGGAGGCAGGGACTGACCGTGGCCGCCTGAAGAAGCCAGTGCTCCAGGGCCTGAGACAAAAGAATCCTAGATCTTGGGCATGGGGAGACGGTGGGGATCTGCCAGCAGGCCCTGGGCAGAGAAGGGAGAACCGTGGCATAAGTAAGTGTTCAGGCTCAGGGATGGACGAGAAAGGCTAGTATCTGCACCGTATTTTACAGTGTACACAGCAACCCACAGCCAGAATCTCGCTTCATCCTCACAATCCACAGAGGTTGTCAGAATAGATATTATTCCTCCATTTTACACAGGGTAGAACTGAGGCTCAAAGAGATTCTGGGTCTCAGCCATAGCCACTTGGCTAATAAAGTGAGCCACAACTCACTCTTTGGATCAAGTCCATTGCTTTTTGTACTCTGACATAATCTCCCAGGCAGCGGGACCTAAAATTCCTCATTACTCTGTAGGAAAGGCAGTTACGTGCCCACTAAATATACAGGAATATTGGTGCAGAATGGCTGGATGACCTGGCCAGAATGGAGGAAAGTTTACTTCATGGGTAAACAAACAATAGTAATTCAACAAACATTTCCTCATCATATTATGTGCCATATGCAGTGATAGTAATAGACCCCAAGCAAGATTCAGCACTTCCAGCTGTACTACCAGGAACCCATCAACCAGTCAATGGGATGCAATGAGTTAAGTCCCAAGATAGACTGCTGTGAGTTCTGGTTCTAGCTCTAAATGACCTGGGCAAGTTGCTCACTGTCTGGGAGCCTCCACTTTCTCACTATAAATGGAGTAGCACAGCAGCCCTGCCCCTTCCACAGGGCTGCTGTGAAGAGCAATGAGAGTCAGCAGATAAGAAGAGCATTGCACAAACAGTATATAGCATTCCATCAAGCCAAAAGAAAAGAATTCCTCTGCAAAGAAGCCAAGTTCATATTCATTTGGCCTTTGGTATATCCTGGCTTCCCCACTAGGTGGCAGGAGAGCAAGGACAGCCCTCTTTCTGTTTGGTTCATAATAATCCGTGCAATCAGGACAGTATTGACACATAGCAGATGCTTGATAACTGCCAACTGGCTGATACAAGCCCCTAAAACTCTACCTAATATCTTCCCATAGCAACCAATTCAATTATGTAGGGTCTGGGGCCAGGAGATCACTCTTGACAAATCCTACAGTTCTAACCCTTGTTAGAGTTAACAGCTTTAACTTGCCGCCTCTTTCCTTCCCTTCTGAACCGTCATGAATTGATAACAAGTAACGATCTTTGACTGATTTAAGGCTCTACTCTTCTGACCTTTCCCCACATGCTGGTGGAAAATGCTGCTTGGGCACAAAGAAGCTGAAGGGGAGAGTGGCCAGGAGGTGAAGAGGAGGGAAAATCAAAGAACCATTAGGACAATGACCCTCGAATCCAATCCCACTTATCACCCACCTGGGATGGCCTCCTCAGAGCCTCTCTCCCATATATGGTTTCCTGAGTCCTTAGGGTATTTGTGAAAAATTAAATGACTCTCAATCTATTAATAGTGCTGAGAAGTAGGAAGGGCCAGTTCAAAGAACAGATAAATAATATAGGGTTCAGAGAGGTCAGTAAGAGTCTCAAAGCAGCCTTGCCCATTGGTGGCAGCCAGGATCAGAATCTATGACCCCTGCCTTTCACACTGGGGGCTCCCTTCAACCCCAGAGCCAAGTGGCTCCAGGCTCCCTCCCTTCTCTGCAGAAGCCAGCCAAGACATTCCCAGCTTGCACAGGCTTGCACACCCTTACACATATACCCACAGAAACACCCTGATCTCTGCCCACTATTAGCAGGAGGCAGACTCACCGGCATTCAAATTAAGCTGCTGGCTCTCCACTGGACCTTAAAAATAGTTGTACTATTGAACAGGGCCACAAGAGGGCGCCTCAAAATTCACGTCCTTCTCTCCTTCCCTCAGCTCCAGTTTATCAGTGGTCCTGCCTGTTCCAGCTTCCTTTCCTCATCTACTGAGAGATGAGAGGACCTACCCAAGTCAATGGCCTCTTCCCAAAGCATCACCTTTCCCTAGGGGTGGTACAAAGCCAGGTGAGGGCTGAGCTGGAGAAAGGCAATATGGTTCACTCAGCCAGCCTGTCTCTGCTCTTTGTGTACACGTGCACACACAGATACACATGCACACAGGCACATACACGGACGCACCTCCTTAAAGCCCTGGCGCCTTCCAACTCCCACTGCTCTGGTCAGCCTCCATGCACAATTCTCCATTCTCTTTCTTCCCCTGCTGCAGTAACCTTGGGAGCCAGGGGTTCCCAATTGTGCAGGCTCCATCAGTCTGGATCCCTGAGTGACCATGTGGAACAGAGGTCCCTGCCTACCTCTGATGGATGAGTGTAAGCAAGCAGTAAACCCTGCTTGTGTTGAGTTAGGGGGACTTCAAGACTAAGCTGGTTCCACAGCCTAACCAGCCTACCTTCAGACACCCCCAACTCTTCCACGTGACGTCAGCCAGCCAGCCAGTCCCAGTCTCAAAGCAGCTCCTCCACATGCACTTCCCTATACATGACAGTACCTGTCTCACCATGCTGGGTCATAGTGACCACAGCCACCCTCCTCCTGTTCAGGAGAGAACCAGGAACCCAGCACCCTCTTCTGAGAGCAGAGGGAAAGGAAATCTGGAATGTCTTCAGCCTAGTATTCTGGTAGAAGCTAGCACTAGAGGGGTGAAGCCTTCCCCACCAACTTGGTGACCTGCCCACTCTCCTGAGGCTGAGTCAGTGGGTCCATCCCTGACCAAGCTCCAAGGAGGGCTGGCCTAACTGCTGACATGTGAAGTAAGCCCGAAAGGAGACAGGGAAATGCCGTGTTCACTGCAGCATTATTCACAATACCCAAAAGGTGGAGGCAACCCAAGTGTCCGCTGATGGATGGAGAGACAAAATGTGCTCTATACATACAAGGGAATATTATTCAGCCTTAAATAGCAAGGAAATTCTGACAGGTGCTACCATGCAGATGGACCTTGAGGACATGATGCTAAGTAAAACAAGCAATCAGGAAAAGAGTGTGTGATTCCACTTATATGAGGCACTTAGAATAGTAAAATTCATAGCGACAGGAAGTAGAATGATAGTTGCCAGGGGCTGGGGGCGGGGAGAGAAGGGGGCGTTAGTGTTTTATAGGCACAGAGTTTCAGTTTTGCAAGACGGAAAGAGTTTTGGAGATGCACGGTGGTGATGGTTGCACAACAATGTGAATGTACTTAACGCCACTGAATTGCAAACTTAAAAATGATTATGAGGGTAAATTTTGTTATATGTATTTTAGCACAATTTAAAAAATACAATAAAGTGTAACAACCACATACATACACACATGCACGCGCACACACGCCAGCAGGGAAGGAGCAATACCAGAGACAGAAACTCTATCATGGGGGTTTGCAGGGGGCAAGGGAACTAAACCAAGCCTGGAGCCCACTCAGCTTCCAAAAAGGGCTTGGGAGTCACCGTCTGAGTTCAAAGGCAGGTTGCACCTCCACAGTTCATTTCTGTTTTGCTGCCACCTTCCTGGCACAAGACAAGCTTGGCTCTGCCTTAGGCAGGGGCTGCCAGGCATTTGTCGGCTCCAATTCCTATATTCCTTCTCCCATCCGGCAGCACCTGGGCACCCACTAGAGTTCAACCTGCCCCACGCCCAATCAGTGCCAATGGCAATGTCTTGGGGAGCACGTAGAACAACCTGAGGGATCATGTAGAACTTCCCCCCGGGTCTCTGCTTTCCCTGGCTCTGCCGTATCCCACTGCCACCCTCCAAGTTCACTCAGGTCCACACAGCTCCATCCTCCCACCTGGCAGTGAGAGATGCCAGCCTTACCTCCCACAGGAAGGCAGCAACCTTCAAGAATCAAGCTCACAACCAGACATGGCCCAGGGGCTGACAAGGGATGGTGGGTGGACAGGAAAAGAGATGTTTCAACTAGACCCTCAAAATAAGGATGGCTGTAGACCACAGGCCAGAGAGGACAGGCTGAGAGAAACAGGCACCGGGGCCCACAGAGCAGGACTTGCCGTGCACCAGGTGTTTACACTGGAACCATCTGTATACGGGCAGACTGGCAGGATGAGGCCAGCACAGCAGGGGCCAAGGTCAATTACCTCTACTCCCCAGGAGAGCTCCGGGAAACATCCTTTGCATGCCTGACCATGTGAGCATGAGAGAAGGGGCACAGCCTTCACAAAAACCAGGGCTTGGCTGATGTCAGAGGCCACATCTCATGCATAGGATCTGAGGGCAGGCAAGGGGGCACATCCCAGTCTCCCAGAAAAATGAAATCAAGATTCTGAAGTGGGGACAAGAGAAGATCAGAGGGTCTGGAGCTGTTTTCTAGGAGCTATGAATGGACATAGTACTGGCTGTGGAGCCAGGCTACCCAAGTCCGAATCCCAGTTTTAGCTGTGTGATCCTGGGCAGCTTGCTTAACCTCTCTGGGCAATAGTTTCCTCCTTATAAAATGAAGGTGATAAGAATAATAATAACTTTTGAGACAGTTAAATGAGTTTAAGTAAAGGCCCTAAGAACAGTCCCTTTAGTAAGTAATGTTAGTGGTTGTTACTATTGAAATTATTATTGTTCTCCCCACAGTCCTGGCCCTGGAGAAGACACCGAAAGGAAGCCATTTGTCTGATGGCGGGGCTGATGCAATCCTCAGGGGCTGCTTGCATCTGCACATTGTGTGGGCAGCACACAGGTTACCCAAGCACCTAAAGGGGCACAAGGGAATGGACCCCACGCATGGCCACCATGCTCTCACTTTTATTGCTTGCTCCTCCTGGAGCCAGTGTCAACGCTTAGCCTGAGATCTGAGCTCCTTCCTGGCAGCCTGGGGCCCTTCAACAGGGTTAGGAAGCTGCTGCAAGGGCCTCCGCAGCTCTACACAGAGCACGCAACCTCCTGGGAACCATGAAGTCAGGAAGAAAAGAAGGGAGGAGCAGTCACACACACGGGGGTGGGTCTCCCTGGGCTCCCCCAGATGCACAGGGCATAGTCATCAATGCCCAACAGTTCACAGATATAGCCCTGCACCTCCCCTCATTGCCGGTATATCCGTATGTGTGCGCGTGTGTGTATGTGAGCCATGCAAGCTAACTCGTTATCATCTTTCTAGAAGGTAAGAACAGAGACAGTAGAACATTTTGGTCAAGAGCTCATGCTCTGGAGCCAGACTGCCTGGGCTTGAATCCCAGCTCTACCTGTTACCAGCTGTGTGACCTTGGGCAAGTCACATAACCTCTCTGCCTCTGTTTTCTTTTCAAAACAGAGTAATAGCCCCCCAATTAAAGTCCCAGGGTTTCTTTGAGGATGAAATGAGGAATTACATCTAAAGGAGCGTGCTAGCACCCCTAAGTATTAACTGCTATTACTATGCCTCATAAGCTCAGCAAGTCAGATCTTATGACTCTGGCCGAGGCCATCCTTCCCATCTGCCTCTACATTTTGCCCTGGACCAGTTCACCAATCCCCTCCCTGCTGAGAACTACTGTGACCATTAGTCCTCCCCCCTGGAGGGCTGCAGGCAGAAATCTCAAGCTCAGTCTACAAACATGTACCATGGGCTGTGTCAGTGCCCCGCACCAACCTCACTCACCACCTGCTTCCCTGGTTTCCCTCTGTCCCCAGGTGATGCCCACATGGCTCATCCTCCCCATTCAGACATCAGAAATAGCTCTAGTCAACCATTCCCAACATAGAACCCGCGTTTTTCTCCGGGGAGAGACTACCGTGGTGTTTCCCCCAGAAGATGTATTGTTTGTTTCTTTGCTAAACAAGAATTACTGGTTCTAAGGGACATCTGGAATCCAAAAAAAACACTGAACGTAAAGCCCAAGGATTTAGGTTAACTCTGGGAAAGTCATTTAGACTCTCTAGGTCCCCGAGTTTACTCCTCTGCCAAACAGGGACAGCGTTGCCTAATGTCCGGTACCGAGGTAAGGAGACAAGGTGACGAAGCAGGGTCTCGTGTAGTGCTCAGCACACAGCAGGTGCTCCAAGTGGCTGGAACATGGATGTGCCATTACAGGCAAAATGTGGGGGAAGAGATCTGAGCCGAGGTCCTGTCCTGGCTTGGCCAAGCAGTCTGTTATCTTTAGCAAGACGATGCGCTCTGTCAGGTGGTTTAGAAAAAAATTCATGACACAGTCTGGGTAGGTTTTGTTAGCGGATTCAGAGCGCCCCTCTGTTTTGAGTGATTAGTTGCATCCTGGGCCCCTCCCTTCCCCCCAGAATCTGGTTTACTTGATCAAAGTGAACTAGGCAGAAGGGCCAAGGGCGCTACCTTTGCTCCCTGGTCACACACACCCAACCTGGTCCATGGGTTTTGGACTGGTTGTCCCATCGTGCCCACCGAAGCAGATGACACATCTCCCTGTGGCAGGACTGGGAATATAGGCTCAGACCCATGTGTCTATCACATGACAGCATCACTAGGCAGAAAAACCACTCCCTGTGACTAACGCACCCTTCTCGCTGGTTTGAAGCCTAGTGGTCACCATAGCAACAGGCTCCCGCTCCAGCCTGCCAGGCGGGGCTGATGCAATTCTCAGGCAGTGAGCAACCCCAGCTCAGCTCACACAGCTCTGTTCCCACTTGAGGGTGGGTGACTGGGGGGGACAAATGAAGAAGGAGGAGATGGGGACACACCCTACAGAAATCTCTGCTCTCCCCCCACTTCTGCTCTGAGAGCTGGATCCAAGAGATAGGAGCCCTGACGAGAACCGTGGGCTCTCCTGCTATGTCCCTAACAAACACGGTGTCACTGCAGTGGCTGCCACTTCTGGAAGATTCATCTCCAAGGCCTTTAGAGATCTGGAGGAAAGGGAAAGAGACTGCTCCATGGGCCTCTCTGCCACCACGTGACCCCTTTCCAGCCTTCTTCTGAGCCAGCACCCCACCAGCTGAGCACCCTGATTCTCTCAGCCCACAGGTAGTCCAGCTCTTTAGAATTCAACAGGTTCAGCTTTACCATTCTCTGCTCAGTTGTTTCTCTGTCACAGTTGCATTAAAGTACCCATAAATCCAGAACCCCCCCGAAAGCTAAAATGTTTCCAGGATACCACTGTGCCCCATACTCCCAGCTCTCTGTCCCACTCCAAAAGGGCCTCTGGCTGCCCTGGGGCGTCTTACTCACTGGCTGGAGTCCACGTGAGACAACAGTTCTACACTGAGGATGTATCAGCCAAGAGCCATCAGACCTCTTAAGCATCTAAGTCCCCCCACCTCATGCAACAAACACTCAGAAAAGAGGGAGGTCAAGTCACCCACTCCCACCCACTCCTCCACCCACCACCTTCCACCACACACACACACACACACACACACACACACACGAAACAAGGAAGGAAGTCATGTTAGGAAGACAGCCTGGCAATGCTCAATGCTGGTGACCCTCTAGCGCCCCAGCACCTACCCATGGATGCAGGGCTCTCCCTCCCAAGGCTGCCTTCCTGGTGAAGATGCCTCTAGTGCCAGGAATGCTTCCCTCCGGCAGGCCCCACGCCCTTCTCTATCCCAACAGCCACTTCTGGCCTATGCTCCCTCCTACCTGGCCTGCATCAAGTGGCATCCACCCAATCAGGAACTGGGCCACAGCGCAAACAGGCCCTGCTGTGGGACCTTGCACCCTGCGCTGGGAGGAGATGGCAGGCGTGCCGGTGGAGGGAGGGAAGGCATACCTCTGCAGTACCCTCCCCTGTGTGCCCTCAGGGGCCAGTCACACGGGCCCTCCCAGTGGTCACCCTGACGGATAAGGGAAGTGACTACCCCTCGGGGCCACTCACTAGGAGATGGTGTTCAACTGTGGGATGGCTCAGTAACATGTCCTGCGGGAGCCTCCAGGACTAGTGAGAGTAGGTGGGCAGAGAGGGAAACTGTTAGAGCTGGAGGTGGCCTTCCAGATCTCTAGGTCAATGGATTAGATTCGAGAGTACAGAAACAAACACATCGACGTATGGGCCACTGATTTTCAACAAGGGTGCCAAGACCATTCCACAGTTTTTTTCAACAAATGGTGCTGGGCCAACTGGATATCCACCTACAAAAGAATGAAGTTAGACCCTTACATTACACCACATACAAAAATTCACTCAAGAAGACCTAAATGAAGGAGCTAAAACTATAAAAGTCTTCGAAGAAAACATAGAGGTAAGTCTGACCTTGGATTTGGCTAAGGATTCTTAGATATGACGCCAAAAGCACGAGCAGCAGAAGAAAACATAGATAAATAGACCTCATCAAAACGAAAATCTTCTGTGCTTCAAAAACACCATCGAGGAAGTGAAAAGACAACCCATAGAATAAAAAATATTCGCATATGATGTATCTGGTGAGGGACTTCTAGCTAGACTACATAAAGAAATGTATGACTCCTCACACTGGGTGGTGAACTTATTATACAACAAGTTGACCATGCACTGTAGAATTGTATGCCTGAAACCTATGTCATCCTTGCTAACAGATGTCACCCCAATAAGTCTAACAATAAAAATGAATTAAAGAAAAAAAAAAGAAATGTATGACTCAACAATAAAAGAAGACATATGACCCAACTAAAAATTAGACAAGGATCTGAATAGTCCTTTCTCCAAAGAAGGTAAAGGTGACTCCCATTTATTCAATACAAATATCTGATGTGCACCTACTATGTGCCAGGCACTGCGCTGGGCAATAAGGGACACAGATGGGAGGGAAAGCAGACTCAGCCTCTGCCCGCATGGGGCTTACATCAGTGCACAGAGAGTGCACATCTATTATGGGCCTGGTACATGGAGTAACTCACTTAATCCGCACTATGAGGGGTACTCTGAGAGCCCCCATTATGCAGGTAAGGAAACAGAGGCACAGAGAAGTAAAGCAACTAGCTCAAGATCACACAGCTAGTAAGTAGTAGGTTCAAGAGTCACCCCCAGGGCAGTTTTCTCCAGGGTCCATGTCCTGAACGACGATGATATTGACATTATCTTGAAGTAGTTCATTCTGTGGGGAGTCAGAGAGAGCTGCTTGCAGGAGGCGATGAACTGGGAAGCAAATAGGGAAGGAGACTGCAGAGGCACAGAGGCAGGATCAACAGAGGTTAGCAAACACTGCGGGGGGTGGTACTGAAGCAGAAAGTGAAGTGCAAGGTGAGGGGTGGGCAGAGTGACGTGGCTGGAGAATGCTACGGTAGGTAGTGGGACTCCTCCGAGAGGGCAATGGGGAGCCATGAAGGGTTTCAAGCAGGAGGGAGACCTTCCCTGCCCCGATTTTAGATTGGGGAAGCCCTAAGGTGGCTGGGGGTGCTACCAAGGAAGACATGTGGGCTGGCTGACCGGCTGTGGAGGGTTGGAAAGAGATGATGACTAAGGTGTGTGCAGGGGTGGGGGACATCCCATACGATCCTCTTCCTCGTTGTATCCACGTCTATAACAAGAACAGGGTGAGCAGCATGGGCTTCTGCTGGCCATCAAAGGTGGGGGAGGGGGAGGGGGAGGGGAGAAGAGGGAACCCAATCAATCTGTCCCAGACACTACTCTCTCTCTTAACTACCTGACCACCTTAGTAATGCCACAGTGCTCTTCTAACATGCCCAGGGATCCAGTCTCTCGGGCCATAGCCCACAAGATGCCGCAGCTCCAAGGCCATAGCTAGAACATGTCCAGCAAAAGTAGGAAGAAGCCAACAGTCAGGACAGGTGGAAGGATGAGAACCAGAAGGCACAGAGGTCTCGTGCCAATGGGTGTGTGGGCAGACAGCCCCGATGAGAGCCTGCCTGCCGGGCGCAAACCACTGGGCGGCCAAGCCAGGCACGAGGGGCACACTCAGTCACTGCAGGTTGACCCATTCGTGCGTCATGCAGTCGATGTGGCAGGCCACCTTTTGGAATGGATTGAAAAGGAGCATCTCACATGCTAAGGGTAGGTATCATTTCCTGATGCTTATTTCGATATATACACATATACCTACATGTATGGTGTTATGCTATGTGGCATTATAAAAGGATTTTCCTACTATGGATTTTGTCCAAAAATGTAGGAGTATCATTGTTTTACTAAACAAGCGGTAGTTTATTCCTATAATAAAATTCTGTGCAGTTTTGACAATGAATAATCTAGAGCTATATAGGCAAGAACAACTAGGAATCTCAAAAAAAAAAAATATTTAAGCCAAAAAAGGCAAGTCAGACAAATACTTATTATGGTTCTATTTATATAAATTATGGGCAAAACTACACACTTACATTATTTAGGAATGCATAGCTATGTAGTAAAATTCTAAAGAAAAGTAGAGAATAATGAACACAAATTCTGGATGGTAGTTGCTTCTGTCTGCAATGGGGACAGTAAGGGCGAGTGTGATGGGTTGAACTGCATCTCCCACAAAAGACTGTTGGAATCTGAACCCCCAGTACCTCAGATTGAGGTAATGTACCCACAAACCAAGAAATGCCAAAGACTGCCAGCAAACCACCAGAAGCTAGGACAGAGATCTGGAACAGACTGTCCCTCAGGGCCTCAGGAGGAACCAGGCCTGCTGGCACCTTGATCTTGGACTTCTGGTGTGCAGAACTGTGAGACAGCACACCCCTGTTGTTTAAGCCCCCAGGCTGCGTGCTCTCATTAGTAAACAAATACAGTGAGGCACACAGAGGCAGGCAGTGGTCTCCTTAAGCTTCGTGAAGGGCAAATGGATGTCCGTCTTGTAAATCTTTAAACCAAATCCAGACACTTCATATGCTCTTTCTTACACATGTGGAGGGCTGGGCCCATGGAGGTACCTATTAAGTGTCACTTTCTGCCCTTTAGCAAAACACATGACTAGAAGCACTGTGGACACAGGCCCCAAGGCCTGTTTTACTTCTACAGTTGAGGGCGCTGAGGACTCACTCAGTGAGTGTGAGAGGTGTGTGGCCGAGCTAGAACAAGAGCCCCAGTCTCCCACCTCCCAGCTCAGTGACATCCACCAACATAGTCACGGCCCAGGGTCACGCAGAAAAGGCCAAATTCCGTGCCGAGCACGGGGAGCCTAGAACTCGGCCCTCTGGGAAGCAGCAGAGAGCCTTCACTCTTTGGTGCCAGGGGCCACGGCAGTTTGGGTAAGCCCATGGCCTCTTCCCTGAATGAATAAAATGCATTGCTATTTTCCTTCAAAGGAAATCAGTTATATGGAAACGGTACTCTAGCCACAAGGACTCTGGTGAGTCCAAAAGAATTAACTGACTGGCGTCTGTACACAATAATCACTCAATAAAAGTCAGCAATGGTTATCACTGTTAACAGTAGGGCTACTTCCTCTTCCTTGGGCCTGGGTCAGTGAGGCTGAGGACAGAGACCCCAGGAGCCTGACGGCCCACTGCAGTGCCGGGATCAGTTTAGGGATGAAGGATTCTGCCCTCAACTGCAGGCACCTGTGAGTGAGTGAGGCCACCACCAGGGAGGGGGGTGCTGTCCCCGGAGAACAGGTCCCTCGGGGCTGAGAGGAGAGGGACACACGGCAGGCTTGCCTGTCGATAGGGAGGTAGGCCCCCAGAGGAAAACGCAAACACAGCCAGGAGCAGAGCCCCCAGGGCCCGTGCCCACAGTGCCTGCAGTCACGTGTATTGCTAAAGGGCAGAAAGTGACACTTCATAGGTGCCTCTATGGACCGAACACTCTTTACACATTATGTAACTGTATTTACCCAAATGCCAGCTTTGCAACTGCACACTGTGTAGGAATCATACCCCAAATTTACAGATGAGGAAACTGAGGCTCAACAATGTAATGACTTCATAGACTCAATATTTACATCCAGGTTTCTGGCTCTAAGGAGAATCTTCAATGCAGACTGACAAGCATTCATTCATTCATTCATTCACTCAGCAAATCTTCAGTTACACGGAAATCTCCCAAGGCGGGGCTCTCATCTGGTGCAGATACTGTCACGACGGGGTGACTGTCCCTTACCCTTTCGGCCTCCTGCGAGTACTGCTGACAAGTGCCTTGGGCGAGAGAAGGCGGCACGGGGCAGCCAGGCCTCGCAGCCTTCTAGAGAATCATGCAGACCCCCAGCCCAGGTACACCGTCTCTTCTCAGGTACACAGAGGCGGGGGGTCCTCAAATCGTGCATCCTCCTCAGCACCCATCCTGGGCTTTTCTAGGAAGCCCCAGTCACCTAGGAGCCAAGTCTTTACCACTGGGCCGTGGGTGCCTGTTGGGTCCTCTCGCCGCCCTGCTGCCACACGAGCATTACACTGGGGCCCTGGGAATCAGATGCAAGGGCCCTGGGAATCAGGCTTTTGCAATTTTGCTCCATTTTCTCCTTTGGAGATTCGAGGCTCCCCAGCAGAAGTAAGAATGTGTGAGACTCACTCTGTGATGGGTGCTCAGCAAGTGTTTATCAGTAACACCTAACCCTTAACTGTGCCACAACACAGTATGATGAACACACGTCCCCATTCACCATCTTAGCTCAGGGGTCCCCAACCCCTCAGCCACAGGGCAGGAGACGGGAGGTGGGTGAGCAAGTGAAGCTTCATCAGGACTCGTATTTACCCCATTGCTCGCATTACCTCAGCGAGGGCACTAGATTCTCACAGGCGCGCGAACCCCACTGTGAACTGTGCATGCGCATCCCCCCATTCCTGGACCGTGGGAAAAATTGTCTTCCACAAAACCGGTTCCTGGTGCCAAAAAGGTCGGAGACCACTGTCTTAGCTGATTTTGACAGCAACCCCAGGACATCTACGGGGCAGGTACTCATTACCCTCACTTTGCAGGTGGGAAGGCAGTGAGAATGACTTTACCTGGACACAGGCTGGTTTCCTGGAATGTGCCCCTCCGGGTCCCCTCTTCCTTCTTCTCTACCCTGCTTTCTGCCCCAACAGAGATCAGAGGCAGGGAGGAGTGTGAGGCTGGGAAATTCCCTGTGGGCCACCAGGATATGTGCTTCCATCAAAGGCTACAGCTCCAGGGAGCCTCTCACACTGCCTCTGTGACTGTAGGTGTGGGAACCAGACGTGCCGCTCCCCCTGACCCCATTTTGGTCATAGCCCCCTTATCAGCTCTCCCCAAACGCCCCAGTGTGTTCTGTGCCATCTGTTTCCTGCTGGACCCTGATGGATGCAGCAGCAAGTCCCCAGGTTGGGGACTCCGGTCTCCCGATAGATGAACCAGGGTCTCTGTTAACCTGCCAACAAGCACATCCTGAGTAGTCCCCTGGGACTTGTGGGGAGGGGGACAGGATGAAAAGGAAGATGTCAGAGAACTGGAAGGAGCCGGTGGCAGAAACAGCAGGCAAAGCTCTGAGTCTCAGGTTTCTCTTTGAATTAACTGGAGTTAACCTTCACAAAATGGGGAGAGACCACAACGCTGGGAAGCGGGCCTGGGGGAGGCCTGTGGTGGGACAAGAGTGGGGAAGACGTCCATCTGGGCTTCAGGCCAAGCAGAGCCACGAGGGCTGCCTACATGAGTGTTCTGGAGACTGGTGTTGGCCACAGGCTGGGAGGAGGACTGGGCAGGCCCTGTAACAACGAGCACTTCCAGACTGTGCTCCTGGGATGGGCGGGGGTGCGGACAGGGTGAGGCGGGGGATGCGAGGGCCTTGAGAGAGGGAACCTGCAAACCCCTGAGCCTCACCCTGTCTAAAAGAGCCAGCTGCAGATGAGGGGATGCCCCCTGCCCTCCGTCCCCCTGGGCACAAGCACCCAGGGGAGGTGCTGGGACTTGGGGCTGTTTGGGACCATGCTCTGGCCTCCAGCGGCATCTCTGCCTGGGGCACACCGGTGGACCCCCTGGCCACACCCTGGATGATGGGGAAGGGCAAAGAGGAAGGCTCTTCTCAGAGGGCAGGACAGTGGCACATGCATTCTCTTCCTCCTACTTTTAGGTATTTTTCTAGTCTTTAATAACTATGTGCTTTCATTTGATGAAGGGGACAAAATCCTGGGGATCATGAAGATTCTCAGGAGAAGGAAGACATCACAATTAGGTGTGAATTAATATATCTGAAGAGGACCTGGAATAATTAGGATTTGCAGGCATGGTCTGACACCCTGGTCTGTCAGGGACACTCTAAACAGCCTCTAAACAAATACTCAGTTCTTACACCTCGTGACAGCCTGGCACATGGCCAGTGTCTCCACGACATTCAGGAGGTGGTGAGAAGACATAAACCCCTCGTGTGAGCTCTTTATGCCTGGCTGAACTCTCTCTCCATTCTGGGGGTATCTGGGGGGAATCCAGGAAGTACACCTTCCTCTGGGAGCACACTGCACTGTCAGTTGCTTTGTGAGACCATCTCTATAGGTTTCCATGCCCTTGATCTTAAAGAAATTTGTCATTTTTTTTTTTTTTTGTATGTAGGTAGTTCCCTGGCCGGGAATCGAACCCAGGTCGCAGCACTGACAGCCTTAAGCCACTACACCACCAGGGAACTCCCGAAACTTGACATTTTTAATTAGCAGTTGGTAGGCAAGACACAGCACATTGCCCTGTTAAAGAGCAAGAGAGCAGGGGCCAGATGGCTTGGGTTCACATCCCAGCTCATCACTGACTAGCTATGTGTCCTTGAGCGAGCTACTTACCCAAATTGTGCCTCTGTGTTCTCATCTGTAAAGTGGAAGTAAGTGTCTTCTTCATAGGATTGTTGTCAAGAATAAGGGAATTACTATACAGAAAGTATACTGCTTGGGACAATGTGGGACACACAGCAAGTGCTAGGTAAGTGATAGCTATTACTACTAGCCCTTTTCCGTTCATCACATCATTGTTTTTGGTTTCAAATCTACAAAAGCAATCTCAGTATTTCTGTGATGACTCCACAGAAATTTATCATCAGTTTGGCCTCTAGGGTTCAGAGGGTGGTAGAGAGGAGAGAAGAAAGTAATGAAATAAGCAAGGAACATCTAGGTGGGTCCCCTGCTAAGTGTTACTACATACCATTTAATCCAGTGGTAGGGATACCAGATAAAATGCAAGACACCCAGTAAAAGGTGAACCTCAGGAGAGTTTTTAGTATAAGGATGTCCCAAATACTGCATGGGATATACTTATACCCCCCCCCCAAAATTCATTGGTTATCTAAAATTCAAATTTCATTGGGCATCTTGATGTTTTTATTTGCTGAAAAAAATTTGGCAACCCTATCAATGAGGCTGGCCAGGTTGTTCCCATTTCAAAAGTGGGAGAGATGAAAGTCAAAGAGACTATGTCCCGAGGAGAGTGTCCCAGTACATGTTCAAAGGCCACGTTCACTGCCAGCGGCATGCTCTGCCCTCCAGCTGCTCTGCCCCTCTCAGAAGTGGGAATAGGCCTGGAGCTGCAGAAAATGAGCCCTCAGTGACCTCCCTGCAGTCAGAGCATCTCCTCAGCCCCTGGATGGAGCCTGCATCACAGAAGAGAGAGGAAGCTATTTCTTCCCAAAACTAGTGAACTGGGGAGCTTCCTGCAGGAGAGGGAGGGGAGATGGCCAGGGGTGAGCACCTCCCAATGAAGGCTACAGCCAGGCAGGGTGGCACCCTCAGCCCTTCCGGGAGCTGCCCCTGACTGGGGCTGGAACCTGAAGGAAAGAGGCCCAGGAGAAAACTCAGGAAGCACCAAAGGAAACCCCTCCGGAAGCCCTGAAGTATTTCCATAGCCAAGAGAGAAAACTTTAAAGTGAAAGCAGCACGGAGAATACTGACGGAGTGGGGCCAGGCTGGCCTTTCAGAGTCCAGCACCACCCCAAGTGCAGGTCACAAGGCCCCCCAGAGGGGTCCCCAGAGGTTACAAGATGGCCTCAGGCCTCCTCAGGCTCCACAGAGGGCCCGTGCACCTTCCCTTGGAGGGGCCCCCACCTCGCCTCTCCCGGACTCCAAGTGGGGGTTTCACTTCAGTCATTCTCAGCTCTATTTTTACTCAAAGGTGGCAAGAAACAATGAGTGTTCAAAGCAGGACAACTCAGTCACCTGATTTCCATGCCTCTGCAAGGCCAGGGACCACAGCTGACATTTGCTGGGAGCAGGGACTGGGAGTGGTTGCAGAAACTCTTGAGGGCTTCTCTACAGGGCCAGGTCTAGAGCCCACTACCCAGTCTGTGGCTTCTCAAAGAGCTGACATTCAGCCTCATCCTCACCTCGCCAAGAAAGGCGAAAGGGAGGCCTCCAGGCCAAGAAACAGCCTGTAAAAAAGCACCAAACTGTGATGGGCATGGTGTGTGGTTGGGAACTCCAGGAGGCGAGGCTTGGAGCCAGCATCTGAAAAAGCTCCCAGGCTATGCCAAGGACTTTAGAGTTTATCCTGTGGGAAGGAGGGAGGTAGACGGTGTCAGACTGGCTGGCTGAACCAGGAAGTCTTGGAGGAGTCTAGATCCTTCCTACCCTCCTGGGCATCATCTGAGGGCTTGTTAGAAATGCCAGAAGAAAGGACTTGCCCCAGACCTGCTGCACCAGAATCTGCATTTTTACAAGATGCTCTGTCTATGTGAGGCCCCGAGTTCCGGCTGGGATGGAGAGAGGGGCCCTGGTGTGATCTCTCCAATGTCCTTTCCAGATTGCCCTTCCACCTTCCTCATGCCCAGCTTTACCTCCTCCTCGCATCCTCTCTGCACTGTGATTCTCTTAGGTGGCCCTTGTGCTAGAACAACGGACCTCAGCCCCCCAGAACACTCCCTTTCTTCACACCCGGCCCCCACCCCAGTCACAAAGCATTTCCAAGCTCCCACACACTCAGGGCAAAGCACAGTGTTGCAGGAAAGGGAGAAGCAGGTTCTCCCACAGGAACTGGGCACATGGAGCAGCTTTTCAAACACACAGATGCCTGGGGGAGGGGCTGGTGTGTCCCCCCCATGGCACCCTGGGGAAGAGCACAGGCTGGGCATGCACGAGGATCTGGGTGCAGAGCCCAGCTCAGCCTTTTACAGGTCATGTGGCCTCAGGAGGGCTGTTTCGCCACTACAGAAGCTGGTGGGGGTGGGGGTGGGGGTGTTTATCCAAGCATAAAACTGGATAAAAAGAGTTGGGACCTCCCCAGGAGATGGAAGATTAAATGGGATATTGTTTGTAAAGTACTTAAGGACAGTGTCTGGCACCCTATAAATGGCAGCCTTTGTGATTCTTCATGCCTCTAAGGAGTTTAGAGTCTAGCAGAGAAGAAAGGACAACAGGCACAGAACACTATGTAGGTAAACATTATGAAACACTCGACAGGAGAGTGCTCAGTGACGTGGCCCAGGGCAAGCAGTGCTCTGAGTTCTGAGTGAGGCATCTCCGCCAGGTGAGAGGTACCATTAGGCATGGGGCGGGGGCTTCCTGGAGATGGTGGTGGCTGAATCAAGGACCGAAGCTGGGTGAGAGTGCACTAGAACACAGAGATTGGCTGTAGGTTGGTGAGGGGCCTCACTGACTTGGGGTGGGGGGTGAGAGGCGCTAAGCATGCTGGGAAATCCAAATGCCTAGTGTGAGGGTCCCCCAGCATGGGGGATTTTGAACATGGTGGGAAAGAAAATGCCCCACTGGAGGTTTGTGGACAAAGGAGAGGTGGATGGAAATGAGGGTATGTAGTGCAGCCACAGCCCTCTGGGGAGGAGGTGGTGTCTCAGGTCAGGGGTCAGGGTTAAGGATGTTCAGGTGTCACTACAAGGGACTGACAACTGACCAGTCACCGTAGGATCCCCAGGCCAGAAACAGCTCTTCTGACATCAAATCTGTGTCCCATCCTTCCTTTCCAGGGAGCAGGAGACATAACCAGCTCCTGCTTTTGGTCTCTAAAGGTTCTACACCCAGAGACAGCACCTGGCGCCCACTGACCCACCCAGGTGGGCACTACCCAGGCCCAAGGGGGAACGTTTGATCAGGAGCTGCCATAGGTCTGCAAAACGTTTGCCCACCTAAATCAAGGGGAAACGGTGCTTCTCTGCAGCTGAGTAGCCCCCAGCTGGTCTCTCATTAACCCTCTCAATGATGCATTAGAAAATTAGGGGAGTTCCCTGGTGGTGTAGTGGCTTAAGGCTTCGGCGCTGGTGCTGTCAGCACTGCAGCCTGGGTTCGATTCCCAGTCAGGGAGCTACCCACGTACCAAAAAGCAAAAAAAAAAAAAAAAAAAAAAAAAAAAAAAAAAAAAATTAACAACTAAGACTTTCTGCTCCATTAACACCAAAGCTGTCCCCTTGGTGGGGGCAAAGGGAGTTGGGGGGGACATGGGTTCTGTCTAGACAGAGGCACTCATAAAGGCCAGATGTCTGAGCTCCTGCACCTCAGGAAGGGGGTGGGCAGAGGAGACCTGGGATGTGCCCACCATGGCAGAAGTCCTCAGCAGAGGCTGAGAACCATGGCTGCTCCCTCTTCTCATCCTTCACGTGCGGGTAACATCCTTTCACAGACTTACTGGGAGGACCAAATGAGATCATGAATGTGAGTACCCATGAGGTATCCCCCCATCAATTGCTTCGTTTTTAGTTTTATTGGGAAATGGGCTCCAGAGAAAGATGTGTCAGGGGATGCCTTTAACTGGCCAGAACCCAAAGTTACAGAAGGGACTGACTTGGTTTGGGGTCTGCAGCCAACTTCTAGGAGTAGGAATAAAGGGCCTTGGAGACCTGCTACCCAAATGCTGGTCCCTAGGCTATATTTTCATCACCTGGGATTTTGCTAGAATGCAGAACCTGTGGCCTCATCCCACACCTACTGCCTCATCCCACACCTACTGCCTCATCCCACACCTACTGCCTCATCCCACACCTACTGCAGGAGAATCTGCATTTTGACAAGCTCCCCAGGTGATTCAAATGCATAATCACGTTGGAGACACTTCTCTAGCATACATGGTCCTAGGAGAAAACCACTTTCTCCCCTCCCCTCTCCCACTACAGGAAACACGAGGCCCAGGACTCTGGGTAGACCGAGGCCCCAATGCAGAAGAACCCTGCGATTAGCACCTGCTTGCTTGCCATGCTGCATTAAAGCACATTCAATCACATATTGAGAAAATGATTCCCTTCTTGATTCCTTTCCATCCTTCCTGTTACTGAAGAAGAAAGACTCTGTTTGGTACCAGTATGTCTTTAACATCCCTTTAAATCCCTTTAACATCCTCTCTCCTCTGTTTACTTCCCTTTAAAGACAGACACAGGAGGCTCAGACCTAGAGCCTTTCAAGGGTAACTGTGTATCATTAGAATTAATAACGCTGTTTAGTTTTTAGAGCAGTTATTTTTTAAGGTAATTTTTTATTGATTACAAGTGGTACAGATTATTCATTAGTTTCCTAAGTTATATTTTAAACAATGAATCTCAGTGAAGAAAAACACTAAGTCCATAATAACAGAGGGGCATACCTGGCAAAAATCACAACCGTGGTATACAAAGGGCTGCAGTTGGATAAATTATCATTCCTTATGGTTCATAACAGCCCTTTGAGATCATTCCAGCCACTGTATTTCACACTGCAGGTCATGGAATCAACATAGCAGGCCACGCCCGGCACGTTTTGGAATGGAATAGAAGAGACGAGAAGGGCACCAAGACGTGAGTACGTAGCAAATGCCATGGGTAAGCAGAAAGGGTAAGTACTGTCCCATGAAACTTGTTTCAGCTTGTGTGTGTACTGGCTTATGATGTAAAATGCATGCACAGTCGCTGGCCCTTTCTATCCATGGGTTGTGTATATGCAGATCAGCCAACCACAGACAGAAATCTGTGAAAAAACTTGTTGCTAACGCGTACTATGTAGTTGGGCCTACATGGTGTGTCTGTATTGAACATGTATAGACTTTCTGTTCTTGTCATGATCCCCTGAACAACACAATATAACAACTATCTACAAAGCATTTACATTGTATTAGGCATTATAAGTAATGTAGAGATGATTTAAAAATATTCGGGAGGATGTGCTTAGGGTTACATGCAAATATTACACTATTTCATACAAGGGACTTGAGTATCCTTGAATTTTGGCATCAGCAGGAGGTCCTGGAGCCCACCCATTCAGGACACCGAGGAATGACTGTATGCCATTTGGGTTGCAGTTTAAGAGTTAGCAAGTCACTCATCTAGTCCCCTCTGCCTGTGGTAGATGCCCCCACCTCTGCTAACTTATATTCCGATAGTGAGGAGTTGACTCCTTTGGCCAGGCCACCCATTAGCAAATGTCCCTTAATGCTACACGCTGGCGGTCCCCGCCACAGGTCTTTGGCTCGTCTCCCCTGACACAGAACTGGCAGCAGTCGCTACGGCCACAGGTTACTATATTAAATGGCCACTCCACAGCCCTGCTAAGGTGCTCAGGCAGCTCACACTGAAGCACCGTTTCGACCTACACAGAAATAACTGTGAAGAAGCACTAGAGTGCAAACATGCCCTTTTTGGAGGGCCAGGACCCCCATCACCAGCATCTACTCTCTTGTAGCTCTCAACTCTCAACCCTATTTCATTAGTCCTCCCTGAGCCATCTCTCTTCTCCTGAAAGGCAGCGATGGGGAGAGAGGAGGAGGCTGGGGGAGGGCAGGAAGAGCAGGAGAAAATGCTGGGTGGGAAACTGCACCACAGGTGGCACCTGGAAGCTGGACCTTGTGGGGGCTGCGTCTCTGGTCTGGCTGCATCCTGAAAGTACTGGGCAGGCAGAAGCAAGGCAGAGCAGCAGGGAGAAGCCTAGGGCAACAGGTTCAAGGTGGTGGGAGGAAGGATCAGGAGCCGCGGAGGCCTTGGGGGTGACTGAAATGCCACATTTGCCTCTCTGAAAATGGTGAGTGACTTGGGGAAGGTTCACGAATCCCTACACCCAACCAAGCAAGGGTTCCTACAAACACCCATAGACTCACTGAAGTAAGCAAGCTGCCAGTGACCATTCCAGTAGCAAAGGGGAGAAAAGAGAATGGAGTTGTGCAGTACCCCTTCCCACCATCCCACTTTTACCTTCCTGCTCTGGCTGTCAGCTCAGGGCAGGCTTGCATCCCCTTTACCCAAACAAAAAATTCACCATGCACAAACCCTTTGTGCAACAAGCCCTCTAATCTTGTTCTTCCTGGCTCCAGCTAAAAGGAGGTCTACAAGGTGTAAGGCCCTGCTGCACAGGCTTCCCCTGGGGAACTGACCTTGAGCAGGGCTCTCTCTGAGCTGTGAGGGAGGGGGGCGAGGGGGAGGGGGGCTTAATGGGTGTGGGAGTGGGGATGGAGGGATCTACCCCATCATTAACATGCTGCGTGTAGGTGGCTCCAAAAGCAGAAGCTGGGTCTGCAGCCCAGCTGGCTCTGAGCCTCAGCAAAGGACCTTGATGCGCAATGGCCTGATTTAGGACCCAGGGCTCTCTTTATTTTCCTTTGAAAACTGTGGAGGTGAATTTAAAAAGGCCTGTGCGCAGGGCCAGCATGTGTGGGCCCTGCCAAGTCCTCTCTTCCCCCAGTCCCCACTTCCTTGCTCCTGGCCTTGCTCTGCTCTGGAAACTGGGCACTAGCTGTACCCTATCCCTACCTCCAACCCCTCCCCCAATATCTATTTTCCCTTCTCTCTGTCCCCCTCTTTGGTTAGCAATCAGTGCTTCTTGCCAATAATCCCAGGGACAAGGTGATGCTGGGATAGGGGCCCCAAGTGCCCACGGGGCGATCTCCTTGGGATCAAACCTCCGGAAGAGGCAGCGCAGCTGGTGAGCACTTACAGGAATGAGAGCTGCCCAGATGCCATGGAGGGGGGCAAGACGGTCTTCACAGTTGCCATCCGAGCTAGAGAGATTAGCAGATCAATCAACCTTTGTGAAGTACCAGCTGCCAAGGGACCTTCCCTGGCACTGCTATGAAAGGCAAGGACTGTGGGAAAAAGAGCGCAGTTAGAGTCAGGCAGCCTGTGCTCCATTCCTGGCTTGCATTCTAGCTCTAGGACCTTGAATTAATTACTTAAGTTCCCTGAGCCCCAGTTTCTCATGAGGTAAGGGCTGCTAAAGATGGGACATGCCTCAGACACTGCTCTCCTCCAACAGCAATAACCAATCTTAATCGATATCGGCTGTACAGCTATTGCTGTTGGAAGCTGCCTGGGTTTATATAGAGAGTTGGAGTGATCTGAGATCTTAGCCAGCTCAAACTGGGAGACCGTCTGCCACTAACTTAATGCCTCAGAGCCTCAGGTTCTCCATCTGTGAAATGGGATGCTAACAGGTGTCTTGTTGGATTATTTGGATAATGTGAAGAAAGTAGCTAGCACAGCATCTGGCACATAGTAGGGCTGGTTAAATGTTATGCTTTTTTCCATTCTTCCTATACTAAATGGAAAAGATCTAATTTCTGTGAGCCCAGCAGGACTGCTGAGCTTTCTTTTCATTGAGCCCAGTGGTTGTGAGAGACCCAAGGATGCAGTCTCTATGTCCCTTTGCAGAAGCCAGACATGTTTTCCAAAGAGATCCCGGCTATAGAACTCTACGGGGTACCATCACATAGAACACACTGCCACCCTGATCCCAAAACTCTTAGAAAGGAGTTTTTCTCCTAAATTTATACCTTCAAAAGAGAAACTCATTTAAAAAGACGGCCCATAGCCTGTTTAGGCTGAGGGCAACATGGAGCTGAATGGGGTGACCACAGGCGAGGACATCAATTGCTGCTGTGGGGAGCAGATGTCCCCCAGGTAGGGAAATAACCGGGCTTAATTATACACCACCTTTGGACTCCCTGTAATCTTGATCCATTAAACCCTTGCTGCTGGCCAGGAGGCAATGCCCAGGAGGAAGGGGTTAGCCCAGCATACTAAGTAGATCAGCCCTTCAATCCCACAAAGGTAATTATGGCCACATCCTTTCCCAACAGCCCCCGATAAAGCCACAGATCCCTAGCCAACATAGGACTTTTCTAGGCAGTACCAGCTCCACCAACATCTCAGGGAGGCCAATGGCTATATCGTCCAGAGTGATGAGGACTCTGAGCTCCATCAACACTGGTCCACCTGAGGTCTCCCAGCCGCCCCTGCTGGAGCCCTTGCTCACCTTAGGCAAAATGCCTAACCACATCTGCCCTGTCTACCTCTGGTCTAGAGGGACATGAGGCATCAGAGACGACAGTCGAGACGGGGGACTGGCACCTGACCAATGAGGTCACCGCATGGCCTACCCCATCTGACCCCATCTCCTGAAGACACATGAACACTGTCATGTTTCTATTTGGCCAGTCAGCCCATGTTCATGTTCTGTTCTGATGTGTGATGGGAAAGGAAGGGTGGGAAGAGAAGACAGGAAGAAAGCGCAGGGCAGCAAACTGAGGGAGAGGCCCAAATACAGTCTGAATCTGGGGACAGAGAACTGGCTGTCCTATCTGCAATTGGTCATAGTGCCACTCGGCCCCACTTCAAAGGGCTCTTTGCCAATGCCTTGGGAAGAGGGGTGGACTAGGCATCCACCCCCAACCCCCACATGGGGATGCATCCTATAGTCTGCCTGTTGCCCTGATTTCTTTCTTATTCCCTATTTACAGGGTCTGGACAGATTCTCTCCAACCTCCAGGGACAAGCAGAACCCTCCCACTGCCAGTCTGGTGCATCCATGGCCCCAACTAACCCCATCTTGCCTAAAGAAATGCAAACTAAGGCAGATGGAGGCCACAAGTCAACATCAGCCTGTCCCAAGCTGTCCCAGAGACAGGTAAGCCTTCAGGCCTTTCCTACTGGCATCAGTGGAAAGTACTGAGACCCTGTAGGTACAATGTGGTGTCCCACGGATCACCTCACCCTACTACACCAGGGGCCCAGCAGAGGCAAAAGGCACGGAGATGACAGAGTTGTTCTGAAACCGCCCAGTTTCTGGTTTGCCCCGAAAGAGCTCAAGCTGAGCCAAGCAGCTACAGCACCAGCACTGACGGTACGTCCTTCCAATCACACAGTCACAAGCCCTAGCAACGCGTGGGACTCCCTTGGGGGGTCTCCGACTCCAGTGCAAGCTACTACAATTACCAAATCCACACAGCTGGAAACTTGTGAATGAGCCAGCCAATGGGTTTCTGGGATTTCTAGTGGAGTAAGATTAAAGCAGCCAAGAACCCAGAAGTTCTGTGTTCCCTCTCATACTCACTCAAAGAACCCCAAATTACTGAGGGCTTATTATGCATGAGGCACTGGGCTAGGCACCATCTAAGAACCTGGTCCAACTCTCCAGTCCCCATGCCCCCTTGCCCACTCCCCTCCAAACTCCTTGCAAGCCTTCCATGGATCCCTTCCACCAATGGGGACCATGATGAGCTAGCTGGACAGCCAAGCAGTTCAATGGCACCCCTCATCTTCAAAGCACTTTATAGAAACATTAACTAATCTGCATGGCACCCAGGAGACACATCACAGCCTAGCTTCACAGAGGAGTGTGCACGAGGAGTGCGCGCCCGGATAGCCCAGGAAATGGACCACCCCGAGAGAACAGCCCCAGTCTCCGACCTCCCCACAAGTGAGAAAGAATGGGGTTTCCTCGTTCCTCCCCCATTTCCTGTCCACCTAACAGTATTTTCTAACTAATTCTTCGCAAACGTTCCTGTCAATTCTGCCTCTTTCCAAAGAACCACAGGAACCATCACAACAACAAATTACCCTCTCTCTGAATAGATGACATCATTCTTCGGCCAGCCCCACCTCTGAGACTCCAGCAGCCATGACAATTATGGGCTGGTGTGATGACTGGGGCTATTCAGAGAATAAGGCAACATCCACCTGCAGGTGTTCACCAGCATCTCAGGGGTGGTCTGGGTGAGAGAGTGGCTCTGATCAACCGACACAGTCTGCCAGGCCGGTGGCTAATATAGGAACTAAGTGGGAAACTGAGGCAGGTTCATGATCACCTGGGAGTGGGTGGGTATTCCCACAGCCCCAAATGCTTTCCTGGCCCTCGTTCAGGGCACTGAATCCAAAATGAGCTTGAAAATATCACGAGAAACTGAAATATCCATTGGAAATGTTGCTTGGGGTAAGAGAAGTGAGCTCCACGAGGCTCGTTCTAATGACAACAGACGATCAGATCATATTCTGCCTTCTGGGAGGTCTGAGTAACTGCAGGCTTTTGCTTGGCTCAATACAGGAGGTATGTTTGAGGCCAGAGCTGAATTGGGACAAAAAGTGGATGAAATGCAAAGGAATAGACCTTAAATGTAGCCCTCAGCTCCCTTTTAAATAAAATGTCAACATATGGCTACAGGCTTTTCATGTGAAGAGGTGTCAAATTATTAGCCTACCTGGGCACATACCCATCTGACCTTGGATCTGTCTGGAGGGCAGTCTCCACTTAGGGGGACAGAGGAAGCTTCAGAGCACCACCCCATTTTGAGGTATTAATTCCACAGAATTTAATTTAATCCAATCTAATCACATGGTATAGCAGAAAACCAAGAGCAAGTGCTAAGTGTTGAGTGGAAAGGGTGATGAAAGATACAGAGAAGATAAAAAGAAGAACACAGCCCTACAGAGAGAATTACACCAGCTCCAGGGACAGAATCTGGGCAAGGCACGGAGGGGTGAAGCATTACATTAGTGTAGGAAAATGAGTGACACAGAGACAGGAAGTGGGATGGGCTGCAACTCTCGCCTGCCACTCCAGCTTATCAGGGGCAAAGACTCAGCTCCAGTCACTCCCAGATCAGTCTGGCAGCTGGGCACCAACCCATCTCCCTGAGTCAGACGAATCACCATCACGGCAGTCCTTTGGAACTTGTACCACAGAGGGAGAGGGGGTCTGCTGCCCACCCCTGATCAGATGACCATCAACCTATAATGGAAGTAGACATACTCCTTCTGGCACAGATGCTGAAGCCAGAAAGAATGAGCTGACAACAACAAGGACAAGCAGTGTGTGAAGTTCGAGAAGGGCTGGTCGGCACCTTGAGAGTGGAGAATCACCGGCCTCAGTGAGTTCAGACAGAGGCTCAACCCCTCCTGCCTGGCTCCAGGACCAGACCCCAGCTCCCAAAAGAGACACGGGGACAGACTGGGGTCAGTCACTGAGGCCATGCACCGTGCTGCACCATTTCTGGGACAGAGGACCAAAGAGAAAAACGTCCCCCAATTCATGACATTTCAAGGTCTTGAATAAGCTCAGATATATCTAGGTGAAATCTGCAGTCTTCTCAGAGTAGGATCTGAATTCTAGCTTTGTCACTTACCGGTTATGTGACCTTGGGTAATCACTTGAGCCTACTGGGTCTCTCGCTCTGTAAAATGGAGATAAAGACTACCTATCTTGCCAAGAGGTAAGGTTTGAAGAGGATGGATGGAAAGTGCCTAGGATAGTGCCGGGCACCAAGCAGGTCCTCGGGAGAGACTACTGACACTAGTAGGTGCCATTCTCGTGTGCTTAGGAGGAGCTACCATCACTGGGTCACTCACATCCTTAAGAAGTACACTAGCCACCCTGTGCCCTGGGTACACCCCCTTCATAATTTCTGAGGGATTTGGCTGTTGTGGTGACTTGCCACCCAGGACAATGAGCCTTGTAAGCAAACAGTTTCTCGAGAGGCCGCAGAACTTCCTCTGGGAGCCAGAAAACCCGGCTGTCAGGCAAAGGACAGCCCGGGTGTTTGTTTTAATTTAGGCTCTTGTCAAGAGGAAACTTCATGGCTAACAGCCCAAACACAACTGCACAGCACCTCCCCAGGAAGCCTAATTTCACAGCCCTGAAATAAGTTCTTTTGAAGAGAGAGGCAGGGACTCCTCTAGTTGCTGCCAAGTCAGTGTCCCCCACCCCATCGGGCTGCCCCGGGAGCCCAGTGGCCAGGGCACAAGCAGCAGTAGAAGAGACAGCTCAGATCCAGCCTGCCTGAGGTTCATGGGCACCCTTAAAGAGGCCCATGGTCTAATTCCCTGTCCTGGTCCTGCCTTCCTTTGGTCAGAAAATTTCGAGGCAACCTCAGGCAAGTCTGCTTCTCTGCTAGCAAGGTGTGGGGAGAAGGAGGTGCTAGGAAAACTTGGAAATGATCGGTCCAGGGATTCTTCTTCTGGGCAACGGAGAGAAAGCCAGAGCCGGGTTTCCACAGGATTCTATGCTTTGGGAAATAGGGAAACCAGTACGGGGTTTCACAAAGAGCCAGAAATATTCCAGAAACATAGGCAGCATGTGAATATGAGGCATTGTTATGACTGCAAAGCAAGAGCACAGCGAAGAGGAGGTCACTAATCCTTCCTGTGGGTCAGGAGCTGATCTGCAGCAGGACTCTGAACAGATGTGTGCCCCCATTCACGCAGACACACGTGCGCACACACCGCACAGCCATGGGCCCTCACCTTCACCCATCGGTGCTGGCCTCTGCAGGGGAAGGAGCAGATGGAGTGGCTGGGCTTGGCCCTGAACCCATGCCCAGGGGATCCGGCTTTGCCCCTTTGATGTTGCAAAACCAAAGCAGAATGAACCATCACTGGGAGAGCTCCTGGGGGGAGGAAAGGAAGGAAACAAGGACAGAGGAGGAGGAGAAGGGAGAAGAGGAAAGAGAAGAAGGTGTGGGGAAGGACAGGGCCCCAAGGGGATACAGAGGTCAGAGGCTAGATGCTGAGTGCTGAGAAGCCTCCAGGGCACGACCCTGGGGTTCAAGGCATATGCTCGTCCACTCCCTCCCTTCACCCTCCACATGACTGTTAGCAATGAACTGGAGCCAGGCTGGCCGTCAAAAGTGTCCTTGTCCCATGGCACCCAGCTGCCCACCGCAGCTCCTGCCCCCTGCCTTAGCTTTCCTGTCTAGGAGAGTAGCAAGAGAGAGTGGGAGGGTCCTACTGAAGTGATGGAGAGGGCGGAATCCACTTGCTAGCTTGCAGGGGCCAGGGAGGTCATCTTCCTCCACCACTGAGCTGGGTGGGGAAGGTATCTGCACGCAGGGGAGCGGAGAGGTGCCCGCTTTAGCCACCTGAGGCAGGTGGCGTGGGCGGGGGGCAGCGTGTAGAGCGATCAGCTACACGGCGGCAGCGCCAGAGCAATCACATGATCGCGGCAGATTTGGGAGCGAGGGGGTGGAGAAGCGGAGGGTTGTTCCTTTTTCTTTTTGTCAAGGGGGGGGGGCAGGAAAGACTGCGGAGCTGGGAATTTTTGGCTCCTTCATCCCAAAAGCCCCCACGGGGGTCTGCACACACCATCTCCCCTCCCGCCCACCCCCACCCCGAAACACACACCTGCCTGGATGTTCCTGAGGTGGCAAACTCCGGCCCCAAGGACTTTGCCAAGATGGCCTTGATGCGGCAGCATGGACAGAAGGAGCAGCCAGGCGGGGAGGGGGCAGCACCCTGCAAGGGCGCCCCCTCTTCCCGAGGGCTGAGTGCAGTTACACAACAGGTGGGAGCGGGGTGACACAGCTCTCCCAGCTCCGTCGGGCCGCGGCCCCCGCCCCCTCAAGTCCGCTCTGGGGACCCCCTGTACTACCCATCGCCCGGCCCCACGCCGCTCCGCGGCCTCCCAGCCCGCTGGGCACCCCGCCCACGGTGCCCGCAGCCCGGGCTCTCCGAGCAAGCCCGGCGTGCCGAGCCGGGGCCGTCGGGGCGCCGCCGGGGCGCGGGACCCGTCCCCGCCCGGCCTCCCGGCCCGCTCGCACACGTACTGCTGTACAGGGTGTCGATCCAGGAGAGGCGCGGCAGGCCCCGGTGGCTCAGCGGCTCCATGCGCGCGGCTCGGGGCGGCGGCGGCGGCGGCGGCGGCTCCGTCAGCTCGGAAACCCGAGCCTCATCGCACAACAAAGGCGGGAGGGCGCGCGGGGCGGGCGGCAGGGCCGGCGGGGAGCCGGGAGGGGCGGCCAGCCCGGGAGGCCGGAGTTGCCCCGCGCGGGATGGAGGCGGGGGGAGGGGGAGGAGGAGGCCGGGAAACAGGTAGCAGGGAGGAGCGAGCCCGGGCTGCTGCGAGGGCAGAGGCGCACGGGCCAGGGCAGCCGAGCGGCCCCGGGAGTCCTGCCGGCCCCGCTGCGGATCCCGGAGCCACGGCCCCGCAGCCCGCGCGCCGACGAGCAACTTCCCCCGGGCTCCGCGGCGCCCAGCAGCGGGCGGGGGGCGGGCCGCAACCAATGGGCGCGAGCTCCCGCGCCCCCGCCCCCGCCGCAGCACGCCTCCGGAGCCGAAGAGGGCCGCCTGGGCGAGAGGGGCTCCAGCCCGCGGTGGAGCGGTGGTCCTGAGGGGGTCACCCGCCGGCGGCGCAGGCAAGCTCAGGCTGCGTCTCCTTCCCTCGCTGGGCCCAGCCGAATTCCGGCAACCTGCAGGCTAGGAGCTACCGGGAGGCCTCTGGACCCGCAGGGGCGACATCACCTGACACCCCAGGATCTCTAAGCGCAGTTTCAGGGGCCGGGGTGGCTGCCAGGCCCCTCCCTAGGCAAGCCTGGGGGGGCGGCGCTGATAGGGTTAATGTCTTGCCTGTCTGCGGGAAGCCTTGGCTGCCCTGGGACTCTCCCTCCAAACCTTAACAGCACCTCATCTATTAAACCTAAAACCTGGGCGGTTCCTGCCCTACACTCCAGGGGTCAGCGGTGGCTGGAGACAGGTGGGAGGCTGGGGGTCAGTGAGGGGCTGTGGCGGACAAACTGGGGTACAGAGAGGCTCCAGAGTCTCTGCTGGGTCCCCTCCAGAAGGAGCCTTTTCTGAGGATCCCTGGCACAGCCCAGGAGGCACAACATGTATGCATAATCACAAGGCGAGGGGTCAAGATGCCTCTGAGAACAAAACCTAAAGAAATAAATCTCCTCCAAGAGCAGTGGGGAAGGGGGCTTCATGCCTGTCCCCTAGGTGCTGGTTTTATGGGAGCCAAGGCAATTGGGTCCTACAGGCCTCCCTGGGCCAAAGGACCCAAGAGAAGCAACTGGATATGGGGCAGGGAGGTCACCCTAGGATGGTCCAGAGCAGTGGGTGCTGAGCTCCTCTCCTGAACCCATGGGGAGGGAGGCAGTGGGTCCACCAGGGGAACCCTGCTTTGGGTCATTTATGCTGGTTTTTACCTCAGATAGTAAGCAGACCCTCCCCACCTTTCACCCCCAAGCAGTTTAAGGGCAATGCCTTCATGAAACCCAGCTCTACAAACAGGCCTACAAGGTGAAGCTCCTCCTGGCCTTTGTGGAGGAGAGTGTTGTCAGCATCCACGGAGAATGGGGGCGGCGGTGGTGGTGGGGTCTCCTTATCATCCCAAACAACCATTCATTGATCTAGTTCTTCTTAATGGAGTAGTAGACCCTCACCCGTGATGCTGAAGAGAAGCCTGTACCCAGCCCCTGCACTCGCTTGGGTAGGGGCTGCCCAGAGCTGCCCACACAGAGACGGTGGCCATTGGCTCACGCAGGTCAGGTGAGCCCTTGGGAGGTGCAAGTGAAGATGCTCTGGAGTGTGAGGTAACACTGGGCCCTCTCTGCATCCACTCTGCTCTCCTCCCCCCATCCCCCCAGCCCTCCTGGCTCAGGCTCTGGCTCCTACTCTTGTGGCCCCTCCCTGCTCAGCTGCCACCCTCCCACCATCCCTGCCTTGCATACAAGACTGGGAGGTCCAAGCAGGCACCTGGAGCTTGGCAGAAAGCGGGGTGTGCATCTCCAATGAGATGCTCCAGAAATAGAGCCGGAATGGGAGAGGGAGCAAATGGGCTCCGGAGGAACCCGAGGGAGGACGGTGGCCATGGAGGCGTAGAGCGGGGCCCAGGGCCTCTCTTCTTCCCACATGGAACTCTCCAAAGGCACAGAAGCCAGGAGAAAATGTAAACAGGAGCACAGCCCTGGGGAGCAGCAGCGATGCCCCCTCCCCAAATACCACCACGACCACCGAGGCAGTCTGGGTTCTCTCTGTGCGCTGCAGGGATTCTCCTAATGCCATATCCGGGCGCTGGCTGTAACCAGGCCATGGATGTATGTTTCTGCATGAGTCTCATACATTTGCATACATTTGACATTTTTATCTACAAAGGCTCGAACAAGCTATTTTCAGCATTTTCCAAGCTAAAATGTTACAGTTGCTCTCCTTAGCATTGCCATAGTTTGCTTTTCTCTACCTTCTGTTCAGTTCTGTCCTGGGCCTCCCACTCGAGGACACAATATAGGGTAGAAGGAGAAAGGACCCTTAAGAGGCAATGGGAGGAACACTACTAATAATTAACAGAGAATGCCTACAGTACGTGTGGCTTAGCTCTTAGTGGTTTGTTTGGAAGATTATCTCATCGTGAACTTCACTGTTATCTCAGTTCCCTCCATTTTCCAGATGAGAAAACTGAGGCACTGAGCAGCTAAGTACGTGGAGGGTTGGGAGTTGAACCCCAGCCATCTGCTCATGCTCTTAAATGCCATGCATACTGCCTCCACTGTCAGCTGATTGGTGAAAGCAGGGTGGCAAAGGTCCCTGGAAATCTTTGCTGGTCCATGGGTTAGAGACCACTTTCTAGGAAACCCTTTTTCTACCGCCACACACCTGTCTCATACATACGTGTCCGGGAAAGGGCAGTTACTTTAAGATTCCCTTGATGCCATTACTGGATGACTTTTGGTAGATGTTAACACCACACAGCCTAACCAGTGTGGGCCTCTGAGCTCCAGGGTGATGGAGACTGGAGCAGAAATCTCCAGGTTCCTGAGGATGGGGAGGAGATTGGGGGAGACTCAAAATCACATCTTAGAAAGGAAGGAGCTAGAGAGTCCCTCTCATATGCATTTTGCCAAAGGTGACGTGTTCTTCCAGCAACCAGGATCTGTCAGAGCAGCGGTAGGGCATTCCTGTGCTCAGGCTGCCCTAACTCAGCTAAGTGCAGACCTGTCTGTACCACAAGGCACTACATCAGCACCCATGATACCGTATCCCCCAAACCCACACTAACCATTTGCTGTCCAGTCCTTTGGGTGGGCACCCTCCACCTTCCCAGGGCCTCCCTCTGGTCTGTGCACTCAGGCTGTCCCCAGCTCCCCACTTCCTGTGGTGACCAACCTGTTCCTGCACTAGGATTAAGGGAGATTTAAGGGTAGGTTGCCTTGCCAGGAATACTGATGATGAGGGGCTGAGTGGGAAGAAGTTATATCCCATTCTAAAGGTCAGTGGCCTTGCCCTTAATTTCCAGGGGTATGCTACTCACTGACTCTCCAACAATCCAACTCTTGTTCCTACTAGCCACTTGGCCAGGGTGGAAAGAGGTGACTGTGCTGAGAACCCAAACTGGGTATTTCCACCTTTCTTCCCTTCTCACTGGGAGCAATCCAGGTCTACTGCACAACAGAAAGGCCCCGGGAGTCCCTGCTTCCTTGATCACCCAGAAGTCACTGCTGGTGAAAAGGGTGTCGTTTTGCCTCTCCACACTCTGGGGCCAGCAGGGAGCACCAGTGTGCACAGGCTGGATCAGGTGGCCAAAGGGTGGGGCCGTCTGCATTCAAATTAAAAAACAAAAACAAAGAGCACACTGAGATAGCCAAATAGCCAAGAGTTTGTACCCTCCTAGGAAGATCAGCTCTTTAAAAGCTAGGACTGCATTTTTTTTTTCACTGAGGTATCCACAGTGCTCGGCCCTGTGGATGGATGAGGCTCAGGTAGACCTCCAGAGCAATCATAACCACACTATGCCCCCAGATCAGCTTTCCACCAAAAGCCCAACAGACTGGCATTCGATAATACATATTGAATAAATAAAGTAAAAGACAGCTAACATTTATTGATGCTTCTTACATGCCAGGCACTGCTCTATGTGCTTCCCATAGATTCTCTCACTTAATCCTCATCATAAGCCAATGAGCTGACTCCCCATTCCACAGAAGCATAAAGACTAAACCACCAGCTAGTGGTAGTGACCTTGGAAATGAACTGAGATTCTGAATCCAGAGTCCACACATGTACTCTCTGTAGTGGACTGCAATGAGTGAACAAATGAATAGAATGAGGTTAACTCAGGGAGGAAGAAATCAGAGCTTCACGAGGAATTCAAGGCAGTGTAATTTCAGAACCCCCTAGGGCCACCAATGATTAAGCAAGAACAGGACCGGTTCCCAAAGAAAACCACATTTACTACAACGGGGCAGATGACCCGGAGACAAGCTACATGCAATCAATCCTGACAGTCTCCTGAACTCTAGTTCCTGCCAAAGCCTCCTGCTTCTATGACTGGGGCAGTCTCAAGCCCTTCCAGCCTGTTTTCACATCTGTGGGTGAGTTCCCAGGTAGATCAGGCAGATGATTCCAGGCTTTCTACTAGCCATAGTGGATTGTAAACTTTGCTTCCCTGGGGTGGCCTATTACCCTCTCCTTGCTTCATTCCTCTACCTTGCTACAGTAAAATGACATCGACTGTTCTAAGATTCACCCTCACCCCTTGGGCCTAGAAAGAAGAAAATTCCCCAGGCCTCCAGAGTCCCCTCTACGGGAGAAGGCTTGGCCTAACAGTTCTATCCTTGGCTCTCTTCCTACCTGCCTCTTCCCAGCCTTAGTTTTTCCAGCAGACAGTGAGATCTGTAGGCAGCACAGATGACCTCACAGCCCTCCCCAGTTATTCATTTCTCTACCAATGTTCTGTGTCCAATTCAGCCATGGGGAGAGCTGCAGCTCTGCAAAGAGGTGAACTTGAGGACTGCATTCACCCCACGTTGCCTCCCTCAGCACCATGGCCAGGAGAGGGCACCATGACATTCAGGTCCCTGTAGCCATGAAGCTCCCCACACGTATCCAGGGGCATGTGGAAGCCCTGCTCCCAAGGCCAGAGGCCACAGTGAGTCCAGCATTCTGGACAGGGTAGCTGCTTTAGATTCAGCAAGCTGCAATTTCAGGAGGGTCTTGTGCCAACCTCCAATAAAGTGACCCTCATGCGACACAGCTCAGATTGCACCACCCAGGGCTCAACATGAGAGGTTTCCCAGAGAGATGATCAGAGGGCTCAATAGGAGGGTCTGGAGCCCCTTTCCTAATTTACTTACCACAGCGTCCCCATCAGCACTTGGAAAGAAGCCGGCAGAAGAGATGGAAGGATTCTCTAAGTCCCTAAAACCCAGAGAAAAAGTTCAATGGCTCCAACCATATCAGCTCCAATCGAAGCAGGGGCATATCCAGCTGGGGGCAGAGCTCACAGGCTGGCCCTCTGTCCTCCTGTGGTCACCATTCCCCTGAAGTTGGCTGTGCTCCTTGCTCTTTCAGCCAGAGTTCTGCAGATGCATCCCAGCCCTGCGCTGCTCTGTCAGGAGCTCTGACACCACCCACCAGGCTGGCCCTGTCCCTGTCAGGTCCAGGAGTGGCCACAGGGGTAGAGGGTAGGCAGTCAAGGAGACTGGCTTCAAGAAGTGGCAGCTCAGCATTCACAAAGCCTAGGACAAAGGGGCATCAGAGCCTAGCCAGCGGTGCTCATCATCAGTGGAGTCCCGCTTTGGGGTTACCGGTAAAGTTTGCGAGTGTGTAGCCGTGTCTCTTTAAGGACCAAGCCTCTTTAAGGCAAGTTCCCTCCTCTGCAGTCACTCCTGCTACCACTGCGCTCCTGCGGCAGAAAGTGGGGGCTCTTGAGCGCCATCTGGTGACCCAACAGAGCAGAACCTCAGACATGAGAGGCCATCCAGACAAGAGGCCTGGAAAGGCCTGCACTGAAATCTCAGCTCTGCCCACAGGTTCTGCACAGGGCTGGCTGCAGTTACCCTTGTGCACAACAAGGCTAGGGGAGTCAGGAGAAATTCCAGTGGGGGTCAGGAGACAGCTGGAGCCCCCATGAGTGGCTTGAGAAGAATAACCATCCAAACCTCCCCTAAGATACTCTCAAATGGGGGGATTTCCCCAGTTTCCCTGCTTGCTAGCTGCAAGACCTGAAGCATAACAACACATACTCTGTTTCCATAAACACTGGAACAATGGTTCTCAGTTAGGAAAGGGGTAGTTGGTACTGCCCCTTTAGAAAGTATTTGAAAATATATATAGGAGCATTTTAAGGCCAGAGATGTTATAAGGTCTTGCAATATGCAGAACTATCCCAAAGAATGTCTGTCCCCAAATGCGAACAGTGTTGAGAACACTCCTTGGATAGGGGGAACTGAGTAGAGCTCCTTGGCAAGCTCACACCCACCTGCTCTTCTCTTCCCTTTGGTGTCCCCCCTAAATCTTACCTTTATAATCGTAGAGGTAGAGAAAGGGAGTGGTCTGGCCCAGGCCACCTTCACAAGAGATGCCAATGGCCCTGGCTACCCCTGGCCAGAAGCTGGGCACATGCCTGCACCCACCCTGCATTTGGTCATCATGACTCTTGGAAGGCAATAGCAGACAGGCTGCCAGGCTAACTCAGATCATTAGGAACCAGAGGATAGCCTCTGCGAAGAAATCACAGGAGACCAGCCATCCCCTTCCCCTAAGGGGCCACCCTTGTCCTCCTTCCCACGTGGATGATTCAACAGAGCCTTGCTCTCTGTCTCCAGTCTGTCCGCAGACTGTCCCTAGATGTGCGTGTTTTACTTTCAAAATTCTGGTCATGAAACTTTGTGACTCCCAATTTCCCCTTTCCCAAGGGTGTTGCACCCTGTTCTGGTCTGGTCAGCTCAGTCTCATGAACACAGTCTGGTGCCAGCACCTGACTGTCATGAGAAACCAACAAATGTGACATATGTTCTAATGAAGGCAGAGTGGGAAAGAATGAAACTCTGGCTGCGGTGGTCAGTGAAAGCAGCATAGTAGTCACATTTGAGCTGGGTCTGTTGATTTGAGCAGCCTCAGGCTCACAAGGCTGATGTCACAGCTAGAATGATCAGTTGGAGGAAGAAGTTTCCCAGTAGTCCACAGAAACTCTAGAATACTTTCTGTTTGTTTTTGTTTATTTGTTTCTTTTGTTTTTTATGTGGGTAGTTCCCTGGCTGGGAATCGAACCCAGGCCGCAGCGTTGACAGCACCAAAACCTAGCCACTACACCACCAGGGAACTCCCTGAAAATACTTCCTTTTTTTTTTTTTTTGCTTTTTGGTATGTGGGTAGTTCCCTGGCCAGGAATCGAACCCAGGCCGCAGCACTGACAGCGCCAGCGCCGAAGCCCTAAGCCACTACACCACCAGGGAACTCCCTGAAAATACTTTCTAAAACACATCTGGCAGGTCACTCCTTTCTTACTAAGACCCATCTATTGTTTCCCATTGCTGTCAGAATAAAGACGCATATCCTTGGTGGCACACGAGGCTCTGTGGCCTGGCCCCAGCATCACCTTTCAGTTTTATCTGGCACATTCTCCTCCTTGCTCTCTCTTGCATTTTTAGAACTTTTGCATGGGTTGATATCGCTGGCTAAAATGGTCTACCCTCCTGCCCCACACCGGGATATCTCCTACTTAAATATCACTTCTGCTAGGAAGCTTGCCCTGCCCACGAGACCAAGGAGACGTGCGGTTTAGACTCCTTAGTGTTCTTGTGAATCACTCAACGCTGGTCTCTTCTGCTCGATCGAGAACTCCAAGAGGGTAGGAACCACATCTCTAGTTCATCACCATAACGTGAGATCTTGAAATAGTGATATGAATGAATGAATGAATGAATGACCCTGCGTGTTCCTGGTCACAAAGGGCAGATTAGCTTCACCAACTGGAAAAATACTGTCTGGGCAGGTTGGGATGTCATGTTGAGAATGGGCACACTCTCTGAAAAGACTCAGAAAAAAACAACAGGATCATAGAATCAGATTTGGGGCAGGAGAAATGCTGCTCCAATTAATTCTCTCACTGCTCACCCAAAATCTCAACTAAAAATTCCCCGATGCACAGGGCTCCTGTGCTCCGCGGCCAGCATTTGGGGCTGCACTCTTTTTTACCCAATCACATTCCAACAAGGAAGTGAAATAGAAACCCAGAAATGATTCAGCCCACTCCAGGAACTTCGGTCTCAATTCTCAGAGTCCTTCTCCTAGGCCTGTCCCAAATTTGCAATTACATTTGCTTTTTAGAGGAGGGAAGCAAACTGTTGCTCTCCCCTGGGAAAAAGCAGTGTCTGAGGGGAAGTCTGCCCTGTGTCTCTTGCTGTTTCACAGGGTGCAGGTGTTGGGAAGCTGAGGAAAAAGATGCTGGTTGCCTGCAGCGATGCTGACCTCGCCTGTCTCAGCGGGCTGTAGGCTGAAGCTGTCACTCACCAGCTCCCAGTGATGACCCTGATGCCCTCCCAACCAGACCGCTGGGAAATCTTGCTTTCAGCTTAGTGATGGGAGACATATGATGGAAACTGCTTCTAGGGACCCTGTCCTCTGAAGGACCTAGTTTCAGATGCTCTGCAGACTGCCTGACAGACAGACAGACAGACAGGGTTTTAGGCAAACCTCTGTGGCTGCTGCTTGCCCTGAGCCATAGTGACCACCAGGCACCTGCGAAAAGGGAAGGTCCCTTTCCCATTCACTAAAACAAAGAGACAAATAGATTTTTCCCAATTTTTAGTCAAGGCCAGATGTGTTGGGCCTTGGGTCTGTGATGGTCCAGAAAAGCATCGTAGGCCCCTGCAGTCAGTAATCCAGGTGGTTAGTCCTCTGAGCCACCAGGCAGCTTCTCACCGCTCCCTAGTAAGGACGTTCTGGACAGTTAATACTCTTGGAGTTCTTCTGTCCTCTGACATGAAGGGACATGGTGGGAGGAGGTAGTGGTTGTCAACGAAGGGCAGAGGAATAATAAAGGTAATAGCAACAAACACTTATTTTGTGCTTTCCATGCCAGGGCTGCACTAAGGACTCTGCTTGTATTAAATCACTGAATTACCACCACAGTAACCCCCGGCTAATTCACAGCCCACGTCTTAGCCCTCCAGCATCCCACGACAGCTTTCCAACAGAAGGGAAATATCACTACACTGAGCACACCCTGAATCCAGGGCCTGGCTCTGCCACTAACTTGCTGTGTGACCTGGAGGAACTTCCTTTCCCTCTCTGGGCCTTTGTTTCCTCACCTTGACATGCAGGAATGAAGGTCATCTGTGATTCCTGAGAGACAGATAACGAGGATATAGTTGATAAGGGACATGGGACAGGGGAGGAACTTTCCTCTTTTCCACTCTGCAGGTTCCCAATACTTTAGGAAGTGCAGTGGGCTTTGAGAGCTAGCAAAGTTATTCCTTAGCTCATCGAATACTCCCTGAGCCCTATAGAAGACTCCTTTGCCTAGGATGCTTATGATGGTAGATCTGAGACATGCCCAGAAGTCACCAAGAGGCAAGGCAGTGCTTGGTGGGTCCAGAAAGTGGTCTGGACAGTATGTTATGGACAGAGGGCGGGTGGTCACCATTTCAAACTGAGTGGATGATTAAATGCTTCTTAGAGGAAGTGTCATTGGAACTGGCACCTAATATTTCATTGGCAAAAATGGTGGGGTAAGAGGAAGGGCATTCTGGGGCAGGGAAGGCAAAAGCAATTGCACAGAGGCAAAAATGGGGGTGAAGAGGGGAACTAGAATGGATGACTAGAGGAGAAGTTTCTTTGGGGAAGTGGGGGCAAACATAGACTGTTGCTAATATGACGCGTGGCCTCAGCATGAACTCAGGAACACAACAGAATTTGCAGCATTTTTTAGGTCTGTCTTTATAAAGAAGACTTTTGGGGATACACGCACTCCACAACACTCACAAAGATTTAGGGCCCACCTCCCAGCCCCCCATGAGTTTGAGGGCTGAGGCACCAAGTTCTGAAAGCCCTTTTTCATTCAATGTGTCCATGACCTCACCCATATTTATGTTCGAGGCACTGTGTTAAGCATATTACTTCCCTCTAACTTTTTGCTTTCCAGCTTTTATTGAGATATAATTGACCAATAACATAGTGTAAGTTTAAGGTATACAATGTGATGACTTGATATAAGCATGTACTATGAAATGATTACCACAATAATATTAATTAACACATCCAACACACCCATTACATCACAAAGTTATCTTTTTGGGGGCAAGGAGTGGTGAGAACGTTTCAAATCTACTCTCTGAGAAAATTTCAAACACACAATGCAGTATTGTTAACTAAAGTCACACTGTAGAATTGTATGCCTGAAACCTATGTAATCCTTGCTAACAGATGTCACCCCAATAATCTAACAATAAAAATGAATTAAAAAAAAAAATAAAGTCACTAGGATGTACATTTGATTCCCAGAACTCATTCATCTTATACCTTAAAGATTGTACCCTTTGACCAACATGTCCCCATTCCTAGTCCCACCCCTGGTAACCCTCAATTTAGTCTCTTGTTTTTCTGTCACTCTGATTTTTAATACATGACCCCTCTGTGTGGAAGACATGATCATTTCCTCTACTTTATAGAAAAGGCTCAAGGTCACACATCTAGTAAGTGATAGAGCCAAGTTCACACTTGGATCTGACTGGGCCTAGAGCCTAAGCTCTCCAGCCTCTGATATAGACTGAATGTCTCTGTCCCTGCAAAATTCATAGATTGAAGCCCTAATCCTCAGTATGACGGTATTTGGAAGTGAGGCCTGTGGGAGGTGATTAGGGTTAGACGAGGTCATGAAGGTGGTCCCTCATGATGGGATCTGTAGTACCCTTGTAAAAAGAGGAAAAGACCAGGGCTCGCTCGCTCTCTCTGCCATGTGAGGATATAGCAAGAACGTTAGCAAACCACAAGCCAGGAAGAGAGCCCTCACCCAGAGCCCAACCACTCTGGCACCCTGATCTTGGACTTCCCAGCCCCTAGAACTGAGAAAGAAACGTCTGTTGTTTAAGCCACCCAATTGGTGATATTTTGTTATAGCAGCCCAAGCTAAGATACTCACCAAACAACTGTACCTACCCACCAGCCACGATGCTGCAGAAAGCATTATAGCCTTTACAGGACAAGATTCTTCCCTAGCAAGGAAGCCGAGTTCCCGGGCATACCAGGTAGCATTGGCAGCTGACACTGATAGGAATTCTCAGCAGAGCTCTCAAAGCTACTCCCCAAGAGAAGTGGCAGGGAAAAGAAGGTTCAACAGTGCATTCCCATCCTCTTTGTCCTCAACTACATCTGACAAGCTCTTGGGTCTTTCAGCTACCCTGTGGGCATGAGGCCTGTACCTGGAGGGTCCCTGGTGGCAAGGTGTTTTCTGGTGCTGCAAGAGTTATCTAGTCTCTGGGGCATGTCTCTCACAAATGCAGCCCCCAGGCTCAGGTTCAAACACATACTTTAAGAAGCTCTGTAGAGAAAATTATTTGTTAGCTAATCTCACAGAGCAATACAAATGTTCATGTTTCCACTGCTCTAGTCCTAAAGAGGGCTAGTATACTCAGAACTTGCCTGAAAATTCTCTGTGCTCTGAACAGGGGTAAAGGCCCTGGGGAGAGCTAACACCACATGGTGAAGTATGAGAGTCACTTTCCTAAGGAGGGACCCTTCTGAGAAACCTTCCCATAGAACTTCCGAGGGCACGGTCTCTGAGTAACTGCCTTTGCACTGCAGTGCCCCCTGAGCAGAAGTACTAGCCAGTGCTGCACGGGTTATCGGGGCACCTCTCCCACAAAGGCAGCCCAGCTCCGCCTCAGCCAGGCTCCGCCGAGCACTGTCAGGAGCCTTTAAAGAGAATCATTCCTATTCTGGAGACACCAGGACACAGGGCCTGATCTCATGCTCTGGTGTGGAGAGGGCAATAGCTGGGGGCTTGGAGCTGCAGCAGTCCCAGCTGCATGCTGAATGATTTCAAACATCTGGCCCTGCCCACCCCTTCCAGGGTGAGCCCCATGCCCAATTTCTAGTCTGACCGGTTGCAGTCAGGAAGACTCTGTCCCTCTGCCTCCTGATTCTGCCAACGTCTCAAGCTCTAGGGACCCCCTCAGGTCTTAGCCACGACTCAAATGAAACCTGGTTCCTCACCTTAACCCTCCTCTCAGTGCCCAAAGTCTTCTAGACGGCTCATTGCCCAATCCCCCACTCGCCCCCCTCCCCCCGAGTTCTTTTCCAGGTTCCTATTTCTATCTGATTATGCAAGTTTCTTTCCTCCAGGAAGCCACAGGCTCATCACATGAAAGTAGCTACAGGTCAAAGAGTCCCTTTTCCTGGACCCCAGACCCTTGGGTGGTGGCTCCCAGCTCCCTGCAGCCAACATAGGGAGCCGGGGACCACCCGGGGGAGAATAAGGCAGGCCCAAATGAGATCATGACTTGGTTTTCAGTCCCCCCAGAAAAGAGTCCCTTTTGCAGGTGGCCCCTGGACATAGTCTCTATGCCAGGCAGTCCAAAGCAGAAGACAGTAACTACTACTCTGTACAGGCCAGGAAGGATGTGGTGCCTCCTCTTAATACCAGCTGGACCTGGCTCCAGGCCTGCTCTGCCTCATGAATCTCTGGCTCTTGGGGCAAATGCACACGGCTGGACTGATGGAGCAAAGCCATATGAGAAGTGGCTGAGACAGGAAACTTTGATGCTGCTATACCTGGCCAGCTGGAACCTCCATACTGGGGGCCCTTGGGGAGGTGAGCTGGTTTTCTCTGGGCTGCTTTTATTAAAAAAGACCCTATTTACCTCCTGCCACACCTAACCACCGATGAGGACAGAACCACAGAGACGCTCTGGTCCTAGGAGTCCCTGGTTCCCTGTTGCTCTCTGGGAGGCCACACGTGGAGCTGCACACCCAAGCAGACCATAGTTCCTTCCAGGCCAACGAGAAGCCTTGACTTCCTACAAAGACCACTAATGCCAACATTTGTACACGTGGGCACGTCTACCCAAGGCAGCACTTCTGCTGATTACTGTGGTTTCCAGAAGTAAAAAGGAAGAGGTTCTGTCTTGCCAAAGACAGTATGATCTGAGACACGAAGAGAAGCTGACTTCCCACCTGGCCTGCTGACCCTGTACGCACAGGTTCCTGGTTCCCAGAATGAAGCCATCTCCCTCCCAGACCCTCATTCTTCTGAGAGAGCTGGCGACAGGTGTGGAGCTTTGCTCAGGAGTGGTAAGGGTCACAGACCCCTTGTCCTGGTAAAAAAAAGTTCTCTACAGCTCTGCAGGTGGCAGAGAAGAATGGGGAAACAGATGAATGGAGCCAAGGTCCTGCTATGAAGAACACCCAAGCTGCTGGCTCACAAGGCACACTGCCATTATTAGCACCTTGTCATTTGCTCATTTGTATGCATTTCACATGTCATCAAAAGACTGCATGGAAAGTGTGAAGCATATAGCTGTTGAGGATTTTTTTTAAAACTATAAGTTTATTCAGTTTTTTTTCCTGTTGTAAAGGTATTAAAGGCACAATAACATTTTTAGACAGTAAAAGTAAAATGTGATCCATAAAGGCTGAAAAATAATTAGCATTTTCCAGCCCGCTTTTTTTTTCTTTTTTTTTTTTTTTCTTTTGGTATGTGGGCAGCTCCCTGACTGGGAATCGAACCCAGGCCGCAGCACTGACAGCGCCAACGCCGAAGCCGAAGCCCCAAGCCACTACACCATCAGGGAACCCCCAATCCAGCCCACTTGAGCATGCACGCAATGGGGGTCTATGCTCAGGAATTTCTCAGCCACGGATTCCTGGCCAATCCACCTTCATTCTCTCTCCATGTCCTGTTACATCCCATAGGGCTAGTGCTGTCTAGATGATCTACAACCTCACTTCACTTAGGCTCTGCTTGGCCCCAAGCACAAAGATGAGCCCCTAGAGGGAAAAGAAACTCTAGTTCTTCATCCAAGATTATTCACAGTGCAAGTAAGATGTCTCTCGTTTGCTGTGGGAGGGAGGAACATTAACTGCTTGTCAGTGCTGTCAAAAGTCACCAAAGATAAAGTCTCGTCTATAGTGTCCTCAGTGGGAAGCTGAGAACTGCTTTTTTGGGGGAGGGGTGGGGGGGTGGTTCCCTGGCTGGGAATCGAACCCAGGCTGCAGTGTTGAGAGCGCCAAAGCCTAGCCACTGCACCACCAGGGAACCCCCAGAACTGCTTTGACACGGCCTCAGGCCTCTTCCTTCCTCAGGGCTGGACAACAGCTTTGAGATTAGAAGTCTTAGCATTGGCCAGGGCTACCCACCTGCCTCATGGGGGCGCTATTAGCGGCATCAGCCCTTTAACCACAGAAACTGAGGAGGAGGCGGGGAGGGAGGTACAGGGAGAATCCTAAAGACAAAGTTAGGTTTGAGTTCCCTGCCCAAACCCTAATCCCTAACAGGGGCAAAGTGAGTGGAGGGCTCAGTTTACCATTCCAAGCTCAGGAGGACTGCAGAGAGAAGTCCTTTTCAAACTTTGTCACATCATGGCACATGCAGGAAATGCCAATGTTTGCACAGCACGCTGGGGTAAGTGGACAATGCTGTCAGTGGTCAGAGGCCAGGGGCCATCTCACTGCCTTGTGACTTGCCTAGCCACCCTGAGACTGAGATCTCAGTAGTCCCCCACACCTTTAACCCATTCTAGGCCCACTGACTGGGAAGGTCTGAGAGAGGCAGAGGGGAGAGATGGCCTTCCACTTCTAACAAACCCTCCCAAGTGGCCACAGGCTTCATAAGCATTTCTGATTTTAGAAGCCCCCACGTGGCCATGATAAGACAATGGAACTCCCTCTAAGGCAGCAATCCCAGTGCTCGCAGCAGGTGAAATGAGGTGACATCCAGGTGAATTCACCTGCATACTCAGTCAATGAGGCTGAGGGCACCCTTCCCAAGCAGACACCCTATCTGCTGGGCATGGCCGCTGATAAAGCAGAACTGATAGCCTGGAAGAGAATGCCACAGCTTGGGCCAGATATCAGTTATGCCAATCTTGTCAAAAGGTTCCTATTTCCCAGCCAAGGTGGAGACTGATATTTACTTTTACAAAAGCAGAACTGTCAACACAGTAGTGGTTCTCTGATGTTCCCCACTTGGGTTCACCCATCCTTTCATCCCAGGTGCCCAGCGGGTAAGGACATCTGCTAATTCCCCTGGGCACAGCTGCCAGGAGCTTTGCTCCCCTGCATGCAGCAGCATCACCCAAAGCTGTTCACATCAGCAACAGCTTCTTGGGGCCAGTTTCTGGGCTGCTGCTATTCCGGATGCAGACATTAATGGTTCAGGTCAGGATGTGGGTGCTGGTGGGTGTAGGTGCAAGACCTGGTGTCCTAAAGTAATTTAACCTCTCTGAGCCTCTGTTTCTTCTGCTGTAAAATGAGGATTGTAAGGTAACTGCCTCAACTGAGATGGTTGAGAGGATCAAATGAGATAACGGATGTAAGACACACAGCACAGTGCCGGCTCCATCACATGCACTCAAGCAAGGTTAGCTATTATCATTGTGTTGTTGGGTAAGCTACACACACACACACACACACACACACACACACTGTCTACATCTCTCTACTGAGGGCACAACAAAGCAAAAAGTGAAACAGCACACACTAACCCTCCCCCGCCCCCCAAAAAAGATTACAGCAAGCCTAGTGAAGAGATAGTGTGAGTTGTGTTGAGGTTACCAAAACCTAACCACACCTTTTGTTTTCTGTAGGTGTCTCCTCACCATTGCAAGTTAACAAGTCATTAATGTTTTTTAAAAGTCAAAGCAACCATATTCCTCACAAGTGTGCCCTCTCCATACTTTGCCATTCAATAGCAGCTAGAATAAGAAAAAAAGATTCACCTAGAAAAACAACCCCCTAGCCTTAAATTCAGAACTCTGCTTCAAAGAGGCAGGAGCTTCTGGACTGCTCGAGGTCCCTGAAAGATTTCAAAGACAATGGGGGCTGAAAAGTTGAATATAGTATAAACTCTCTTGACAAACAGAATTTTCTTCAGGGCACCCTCCCTGAGCAAAACTGAGGTCTGAAATGTCTAAGTGTGTTCAAAGAAAACGAGTAATTTTTTGTTAAAATTGGAAACCTTGGATTCTCCAGAGTAAACATGAAACCAAAATGTTGTGATGTGGGCCAAATAGAGCAGCCATCCCCCCACTTCACTAGACTCCTTTTCCTTGTTCTTTAGCTCTCAGTTTCACCTTTTTCCTAGTCCAAGGTCTTAATCTGCTTTCCTTATCAATTTTCTCTGACTCCTCACCCTGAGCAACAGACTTTTTATCCTGAAACTACCCAGTGACAAGGGCTTTAAAACCTATTTCTCTGATCAATGCCTTTAAAGTACTAACTGAATTAATTTCTCCTAATCTAGAAACCATCAGGACACTAGCGATGCCCCAACAAGACTTCCAGCCCATCTCAACCAAAGGAGTCAACATGGCAGATCTCGGGACCCCTTCCCCTTTTAGATCAGATAGGGTGAGAGCTCCATGGATCCCCAATAGGTAGGGAAAACGACCATCCTCAGCAGGAAGCAGATACAGAAGATGAGACCTTCAGCCCCTCAGCTTCCCATGGAGATTTGTGGGGATCACCTCTCAGGAGAATGTGAGGAAGGTAGATAGAATAGGGAAATCTCGGGACCCCTCCCATGAGACTGCCTGCTGGAATTGTTTTGCCTTGATACCACCCTTTCACAGGTAATCCCTGCCCCAGGCTAGGAGGAAGTTCCAGACAAAGACAGGGAAGTCAGAGGGCCCAGGAAGCCCATCAGCTTGGGCCAGCTCCTAACGCCTGCACAGTGAGAGTTACCTGACCCTCATTACACCATCATTGTAATATCATACATATGCCCAGAAGTTCATTAATATCATTATAACAGACTGAACTCTGGGAAAGGGCGTGCGCAGTCAGAAGGCAGACCCCTTGTCAATCAAACTTGCCAATCAAGAGATCCCACACCCAGAGGTGTCTCCCCTGAAGACTTAGAATAAAGTCTTTGCTGGAGCCCGCTCCTACCTCTTTGGAGTGTACTTTCCCCTCAATAAACTATCTCTGTTTCACCTCCTTTGTGTGTGTCTCGTTCAATTCTTTGCTCAAGATACCAAGAACCTGCATGTCATGTCGACAAGGACACCGACACCCCATTTTCCAGTAACAGTTGGACCAAGAAAACATTTTCTTAATATCAGAAATTAGTGTGTAGTCATCCAAACACACACACACACAACAAATTTAGGGCATGTCTCAGTATTATAATAGGGACATGTGGCAATCCAGAAGGATCTTACAATAACAGATTCTGTCCCACAGCTCACATTAAAATATATATATATATATATATATCTCCAGTCTATTTCTGTTACTCATCTTGGGCTTCAATGTGATCGCTCATTCTAAATTGCAAACTGGAAGGGTATCCCTGCTGTCTCTTCATATACTCTTGCACAGTCCCCAAACACAAGTGTGCCAGGAACACACACACACACACACACACACACACACGCTGAAGTCCCATTTAAGGGCATTTGTCCTGTGGAAAAGGAGGCCCACCTTCCCAACCCTTTTCTAAAGGACCCCCGTTATGGTGTGCCCACCGAAGTGTCTAATGCCCTTTTCATGTTTTGACATATTAGCTCTTGGTAAATGTTGCGTGAAATTTGATGATCCTGTTAGGGAAGAGAACATGATTCAGGCAGCTATTCCTAATCCGCAGATTCTTGATTAAAACCTAGGTTTGGGGTTTAGAAACGCGGCGGCCGGAAACAGCTGGTTTGAAGAGAAATGGCCCTCTCGTTTCAACAAGGCGCCCCCAGCTGCCTGCGAAAAGGGTCAATTCTGCCTTCGCTTCCTACTTCTTTCTCCATGAATGCCTATGAACAGCAGTTCTGGGGAGGCCGCTCGGATGGGGCTTACCCCCAGGGGGCTCCCGCGGGCGGGGCCGGATGGGGCTGCGGCATTTAGACGTGAAATGCAGAGCCCGCCGCCCTAACTCTCCGATGACCTGGCTTGCCTCCGCCTGCAGGATTAGTCGGAGCTCCGCGGCAGCCGCTGCTCCAGAAGCCGGGCTCGGTAGGGGTGGCAGGGCTTGCTTCCCGAGGTGCAGGCTGCTACCGCAATTCAAATGCATTCTGGGCTCAGAGCCCTGTTTCTGTGACTCGTCAGGGAAGTGAGACGCCGCGACCCTCCGCCGGGCCCACACCCTGGGCACCTGGCGGTGGGAGAGGAGAAGGCGGCCCAGGCTCTCCCTAATGCGATAGGACCAGACCGGCCAGGGGGTGTGGCGCGCGCACGTCCCGCCTCCCGCTGCCAAACCGCCAGCAGGGAGCTGTGGACTTTCCGGGAGGCGCTGGCCCACGCGGAAGGCGGAAACAGCTCCAACCCTTTATTTTGGCGGTAAAACAAGTAAATAGATAAAAGAGTCTTTGTTTCCTGCCTTCAGTGTGGGGTCCACTGGGAAGATCCCTCAAGCAGAGAGGGGATGAGCGAAAAAGTGCAGGCCCACTTCCTCTTGGCTTTTCCTCCAAACTCATCCTGGCTGAACACTGCCAGGGTCTCCCGGGTTTACCCCAAGGGCACGTGGGGAAACAGAGTCCCCAGCACCTTCCCCGGAGACACTTCAAAGATGTCTTTTCTCAGTGCTTAAAATACCCCTAGCAAGAGGGAAGACCTGAAATCCAGATAAAAGTCGCCTGAAATTCAAATGATCAGGCCAAAGGCTTGCCCACGTAGGTCTCCCAAAGGACAGCTGCTTGGGGTGAGTTTAGCTGAGCTGAGAGACCCCCCGCGTCCCTTGGGATTCCCTCAGACCATTTTTGGTTTGTAAGAAATACACTACTGAGCAAGACTCATTCATTCATTCTTTCAATAGTAGTGCCTCTATCGCCGGAAAAAGCAGCACTAGATCTTTTCAAAATGAGAAACATGGATTCAAACTCATTAGCTGTGGGCCCCTGGGCACACATTTTCCAACCTTCTTAGGCCTCAGTTTTCTCATGCATAAAATGGGGTTCATAACCTCTTATGGTTGTGAGAATAAATGAAACAGTAAATAAATTAAATACAAATCCTTGTACATATGCTGTAAAAGGACTGGAAGGATAGAAAGGGTTGCCTGAAAAAAATCCAGCCATAAATGCCTCTATTTTTCATATCACCTGGCCAGATACTTTCCGGACAGCCCTCATGTAATCTACAACAAACTGTTACCTGCAGTTTGTTACCTTCTAGAGAGAGGATTGAAAGTGGTGGGGAGAGATGACAAGAACTGGCATGTTTTATTCCAAAGACTTCAGTACTGTTTGCATCTTTTATATTGAAAATATATTTATGCATAATACAGGGTTGTAGTTTTTAAAACTGAGATCTTAGTTCTAACTTAATGTTCCTTTGGGGCTTCTGGTTCAAGGTGGAAGACTGGGTGCATGTAGGGTCTTTATTTTACACTATTATGATAAACTTGTCATATGACGCTCCCTCTTAACCCAAATCTCTACACATGATATAAATCATATATTAACACAAAACCTGAAACAGACCAGGAAAATGATAATGGGGACTCTTCAGGACCAGGAATTCTAAGTAACCCCTGAAAGAAGGGGAATACCAGCTTGAAGGAGGAAACCAGAGGCCACACATGTCCAGGAGAGGACTGTGAACAACACGTGGGTGAGTGGAGTGCAGAGAAAAAGCAGATCTGCAGCAGGAAGTCATCCAGGGGCAGTCATCTGAGACACCAGTGGAGAGGAAGCAGGAGGGGCACTCAGGCAGTTGAGCACCCAGATGCCCCTCTTCTCCCATCCCCCACTCCCAGACCCAGAGCCCCATAGGCTGTGGCTTTAGCTTCCTTTTTCACACTGTGGCTTTTATTCCATTTCTGGTATATGGAGATTTATATCTTATTTTTAAGCACATCTGTATCTTTTTCATTTAAAAAGTGTTTTTATTTGTGATGACTTTTATTTGTGAGGAATAAGCTTAAAGCATGAAATCACAACATGAACTTGACCAAAAACATTTGAAGTGATCAGTTTTCCAGGAAAATATAAAGTCCAAATACTGGTTTGAGAAAAAAAATCTGAACAAATTACTAACCTTAAAATAACTGGACAAGTAGGCAAAGATCTGCACCCAAGACCCAGGTTATAAAGGCAAGAGCTTCCAACCCTTTGCCAACAGAAAATGTCCATTTTACATAAACTGTTTCAGGGCATAGGAACAGATGGGAAGCTACTTAATTTCATGACACTACCATATTCTCACACTAAAACGATAAAGGCAGTAAAAGGAAAAAAAACCTTTAAGTCAATATTTTCTATGCCATAGATAGGAATGATCTTAATTACAATTGAATCTAGCAGTGTTCCCTAAAAAAACAGCACATCTCGGGGCCACAGTGCACGGTTGTGCGGGCTGTACACTGCACAGCTTGCCGCCATGAGAACGCTGTTTAGTGAACTACAGAGCGGCCTGCAACCCTGTAAATCAGGCTAAATGGGGTTTATTCCAGGAATATAAGCTTAGTTCAAAACTAGAAAATCTTTTTTGTGTAATTCTCTACATTAATAGATTAAGGGAAAAAAGTGTACAATCATCTTAACACATTTGAGAAAAGCATTTGTTAAAATTTAACACCTATTTCTGCTTAAAGAGAATGATGGCAAGAAAATACTCTTGGAAGTTAACAATAAAATTTCTTTAAATAAATCTATAGTTAGCATATTATTCAATGGTGAAGTTTAAACATATTCACTTAAATCCAAAAAATGGGCAAAGAACATCACAAAGAAGAGGAAATAGGAATTAAAAAATATAAGAAAAGACACTGTCTCATTAGTACTCAGGGTCATATATATATATACACATTGAAATGCCCTTTATTTGTCCATTGATTGGTATGAATGAAAAATAATAACAAATGTTGGTGAGAGAGTAAACAGGTTCTCTCAAAAAGTATGGTGGCAGTACAGACCAGAACAACATTTTTGGAAGACAATTTGACAATACCTATTAAATTTTAACTTTGCAATTCCATGTCTAATTATTTTCTAGAGAAATGTGCATGCCTGTTCACACATGGGTTATGTACCATATGTGGTTTTTCATTTTCATTGAGGAGTTGTTTGGAATAGCAGAAATCAGGATACTCTGTTAGGGATTAGATTTGTCCCCGTTGCCTTTTCTCTAGCAGAGAAATGCTTTGGAATCACAGACCTTATAACCTTATAATTCCTTAGGCAGCTTCTCTTAAAAGAGCAACCTCTCTGGAGCCACTGACATCAGCATTGACCTCCCGGCTATAGTCTAGGAAAGAGGGTGTTAAGAAGACCCTCTGTGTTCTAAGGGTTTAAAAAGAAAAGTAGCCAGACCCCTCAGATGGAAAGGAAAGAATGGATGTTAGAACTTGTCCTGCTTGACCTTTTTGGGTAGTTTAACACATGGCAAACAGCTCTGTCTGTGACCTGAAGGAACTGGGTATCAGGAGCAGGTGCCCCCAGCCAAGCTCAGCACTGGGGAACTAACATACTCCTCTCTAATCAGTCTCAATCAGTGCATTCCCACTACCTTTGTATACCAGGCTCATCTGTTAGCCTGTGCAGTAAGACGTTCTTACTGTGAACGAGACTCAAGTTCTCTGCCAGATGGGTGTAGAAGCACCAACCACTTCTCCCTTTTTGACTCTCGAAGGAAGAGCTTCAACAGGGAACTAATGGGCTTTCTATTGGTTGGCATGTGGGCACTGGAGTTAAAGAAGTAAGGAAAAGTACCAGAGGATGTGCCTTCGAGATTGTGGAGTGGGTGCTACCACTTTTCATAACTACTGGTCAGTTGGCAAAGATGTGATTGTTACTGTTTGGTATTTGAACAGCAGTGGCTGCCAGCAGTTTATAAAGTCTACCTCATTATCTTGTGAGCCAGTTAAAGCATGAGTCTTAGCGTGCTTTAGCTTTAGCATGAGTCCCTGTTGTATATACATCTAAGGCAGTGAAAACCTGTTTACTAGCCTGGCCTCACAGTGACAATGAAGGTTCTTGAAGTAGAGGTTTGAACCCTCTTCCCAGACGCACTGGTTGGCACAATTTGGGTGTCAGTAAAGGTTGCTTTAATGGTGCCTACATCTCTTTGTCCTAGATAGAAGGAGTTTATGGTAGACCAGAATTGATGTCTCATGGTCATAAAATCAGACATACAGTGCTTTCCTCTTGGGAACCTGCTTTGAAGTGGGTGATGTTTTATTGTCCAAATCCTTCTCTTTTTAACTCTCTAATACTTGGTGATGTAGATACTCCATAAACACCGAGCATTATAGTAAAGGTGTTCTGTTAACCTTTTTTCATTGATTGATTTGAGGGTTTGAAGTACTCCATGCTCGGCACAGTGACTTTTAAAAAACACCAGTAAAAACTCTCTCAAAGCCCAGCAGGTTGGTCTATTTACAACTTAGCAAATTTACAAATTTCAGTGAAGCATTCGTCTTAATTCTACATAGATCAATCTCTGCTCCCAAAGAAAATACACACATGTATTTTATGGTAGGGGTAGAAAGTAAATGGAATATGGAGAGGCAGAGGCTCAGCCTACCTGTGTTGGGACTTTGGAGTGGTGATTTGTCACCTGAGTCCCCTGACCCAGAGCTTAGCATGGGGAATGACTGTGGGTGAGCATTCAAAGCTGGAATCTGACACCTTCAAACACCACAGTCATTTTCTGGGAGCAGCAAGAGGGCCACCTACATGATAAAAACCACAGCTGACCAAGTGTTTCAAAATAGCAGATCTCAATGGACTTCTCTGTACCATCGGCCACGTCTCTGTACCATTGGCCACGTGTCTGTTACTCGGCTTTCTGCTGTTGCACGTGCTCTCAGGCCAAAGGTCACCTTGGGCTGGTCCTCCCCCTGACTGCCTGCTGGCTCCTAACACAAATGGATGACTTTATCAACTATCTGGCAACTCCTTATTTACTCACATACAAACTCAAAAGGGCTTTTCCTTCCACATTTTTTTTTTTGGTAGTTTCCTGGCAGGGAATCCAACTCAGGCTGTGGCATTAAGAGCACCAAAGCTTAGCCACACCACTACCAGGGAACCCTTCCCTCCACATTTTGCTTAGAAGCACTTAACGTTCTTAAATAAATGGGGGATTTTTTTGTTTGCTTGTTTTTTTGTTGCTTCCTTTTAATGTCAATCTTTGGGGCTGTATGGGCAAAAAGGCCTCCCCTGACATGATTCAGCAACTCTACTTCCGGGTATATACCCAAAAGAATTGAAAACAGGGTCTCAAAGAGATATTTCTACACCAGCATTACTCAAAATAACTAAAACGCAGCAGTGTCCAGTTGACAGAAGCATGGATAAGCAAAATGTGGCTTATATATATGATGGAATATTATTCAGCCTTAAAAATAAGGAAATAAATAGTCATAAAAAGGAAGAAAGTCTAACATATGCTATAGCATGGATGAACCCTGAGGACATTATGCTAAGTGAAAACCATGTAAGCTATTCACAGAAAGGCCAATACTGTATGATTCCACTTATATGAGGTATTTACAGAGTAGTTAAATTCATAGAGATAGAAAGTAGAATGGTGGTTGCCTGAGGCAGTGAGACGGGGCACAGGGAGTTGTTTTATGGGTAGAGTTTCAGTTTTGCAAGATGAACAGAGTTATGGGGATGGATGATGGGCGGTAATAATTGCACAACATTATGAAGGTATTCAATACCACTAACTGTACACTTAAAAGTAGCTAAGATGATAAATTTTATGTTATATACATTTTACCACAATAAATTATTTTGGAAAAAAAAGGGATCCTCATTCTGTTTTCCATATTTGGTGACAACTGTAGTAAAATTTCTTTTTCAACAGAACAAACTATAAAAATACACATTAAAAAACAAACAAACAAAAAATACCAGACATTGATCACTGACTATGAAGTCTAGGGTGCTAAGAACCCCCGGGACTTGTTAAAACAACAGATTCCAGGCTTTGCCCAGACCCACTGAGATTCCACCTCACTGAGGCTAGGCACCAGGAATCTGTCTTTTTACAGTGCTCCTGCAGAGGCCTCTGACTTGCAGTCAGCTCTTACCCAGATTATTCCAAAAGTCGAAGAATAATAGCTAAGTAATTTCCTCAATCATTTGTTCAGGTTAATCAGCACACAGTTGTCAAGCAGGTAGGACACATAGGGCACTATGCAGGATACTAGGAAAACAGAGGGTAAATAATAGTATCAGTTGTTTATTAAGTCCACAGTAGGTGTCAGGCATTGTTCTGAATGCTTACCATGGCTTAGCTCATTTAACCCTCAGCAGCATTCCAGTAGGTGGATGCTGTTAACACATCCAATTCACCTGGGAAAACCAAGGTGCGGAGAGGTGAAATAACTTTAAATACAACTAATAAATCTGGCTCCAGAGTCTGAACCCTTTACCACCGTAAGCCGATTCCTGCCTTCAGAGAACCTTGTGAGTCAGGGGTAACATTGAAATGAGCATAACAAGCGGCAGAATGAAACAGTGTTAAACTGAGATATAGAGACAAGTGTTGAGGAAGAAGCTGTATCTGGGATGATGATGTGGACTCAAGAGATTTCTCACCCTTTTGCCAAACAGCTAAAGGAGTGTTAAATTCCCCCAGCGAATTCTTGAATGGAGCCACAGAAACAGCAAGAGTCAACCCCTCTGATACTCCAGCACAGATTCACAGTTTGTTCTAACACAGATCATCTGCCTTGAAGACATGGCACCAAAGGAGAAAGCTGGCTACTTCCACTTTTCGATTTCCAAAAGCTCTTGATTTTGTAATGTGCTCAGGATGGGAGTCAGGTCAGGCTGAGAAGTGGTTAGATATGAAACTGCAGATTCTAAGTTTTACTTCTACACTGTGCCTGCAATTGATTCACCCAAAGACTGATGTGGAGGGGCAAAGAAAGCTGTCAGTCAATTTGAGACCCAAAGAGCACTCTAAGGGGCATCTAGAACAGGAAGATGGCCCTATTTTGGGTACTAAGCCGAAGTTATTTAGCCTGATTTAAGGTTGCAGAAGTTGAAGGTCATTTTCCTAACTCATAAGAAGTTCTTGTGTGGTAGCTTTTCAGAGATTGTGTGCAAACTGCAACAAAGACACTGTCATAACCCCATAATGAGCTCACCTCTTCAAAGATGACAGGCTCTGTGGTTCCTAAGAAATGAACTGGTTAAAAAGGCAGTGTAAGACACTTTGTATTTTGAAGAGACGTGAAATCCTGTCTAGGACTTCTTCTTTTTTCCTAATCCTAAAGATTAGCTATTAGAGGTTCCCTCCAACCTAAAAATTCATCTTGGCTTTTATCAACTTTTGAAATTTATGAAATAGTATATTTTATTGATATGTATGTCTTCCATGAGTAATTGCCTTGACAAGTTTAAATGACCTACATTAACAAGGCTAAATGCTAAATGTCAACAATGAACCCAATTTAAATGGAGAAAAAAAGAGATTTTATATACTACTAGATTTAAGATTTGAATCTAAAAATTCTGACTATATGTATTTTTCCCTCTAATTTGGCAGCTCTTTCAATGTCTATATAAGCACAAGAGCTAAATTGTATTTTTCTCTAAATAAGTAACTCAGATGAAATACTAATGCCCAAATCTAATTTTGAAATCCTAAATCAATGCTTTCATGGTATATATGAATTTGAAGCACGAAATTAAAAATAAGATGGTCATTTCTCTCCTTCTTTCTTAATAAACCAAACAGAAAAACAAAAATAAGGCAGCCAGCTTTGGAAACATTTTAGAGGCCAAAGGAGGCAAAAAGAAAATAGGTCCAGGGCGATGATGATTTGGGGCTCATTTAATGGTAATGGTGGCAAAGACAGCTGGGGGCCCACCAAGGATTCCTGCCCCAACCTCCTCCCCAGAGCAGGGCGGTTGCTGGGGAGCTACACTTGCCAGGACCCCCGCATCGAAGAGGAAACATGCACCCCATCTTTGCCAATGGAATATGAGCGGAAGAAACGGATGTCATATCTGGGCTAAGAGAGATAAGGAGCAAGTGTATCTTCACCCTCTTGTTCCCCCACTGCCCTCTGAAGCTGAGAACTACCGGACCTAGAGGAAGGCAGACCCACAAGAATCCAGGAGCCTGGGTTCTGAGTGACCACCGGAAGCAATCCTGCTCATCAGGAACACTTACAGTCACCGTTCCGTGGACCGGAAGAAACTCAGCCTGTTAGCCCCTGGCTGCTAGGCTGCAGTTAGTTTGTCACAGTAGGTAGCACTCCTCTAATGGTTACATTCCAAAGGATGAGACTGGGGGTTGGGGGAGGGAGTAAAGGCTTATTGGTGAGCTAAGAGGCAGGAAAGAAATACATTTTTTTCTTCTAATGGAAAACTCCTTAACAGAGGGATTGTAATCTCAAATGCCTAAAACACTAGGCAGGTAGTGTTAATACTAGCAGCTATTAATACCTAAGTTGCATTTAGTATGTGAAAGGCACTGTTCTAAGTAAGCACTTACACTAACTAACTCATTAGTTTTCATAAATGTGTGGGGGAAACTATTATAACACCCCATTTTGCATATACGGAAACTGAGACCCACAGGGGTTAAGTAATTTGCCTACTGGCACATAGCTAGTAAGTGGCAGAGGCAGGATGTCAGGCCAGGCAGACCAGCTCCAGAGCCCCGCTCTCTTCACTGCTTTATACACACACCTCTCACCACCATATGAGTAGATAAGGGGGTCAGACGAAGGCCGCCCCAATTAGGGAATCATACCCAGTCTGAAGGGGTCAGCTATTCTGCCTGATGACTTCCACATGTATTATAGATCTTCCCATCTTTCAAGAAAAGCCAGAAATCCAGATTTTATGTAAAATACCCTCATTTTAAATTGTTTCCCTTTTGTTTTAACCCATGCCTGCCCAAGCAAAGCCCATTAGCAGACTGCATGTAAGCTGGGGCTGGCCACTTGCCACCTCTGCCTTCGGACAGCTGTGTCCAAGGACCATGCTGTCTTCTGCTTCTCCACAGGCTCTGGGGAATTCTGGGTCTGGGAGCCAGAAGGGGAGTCCACTCTGCAAACAGCAGCTCCTTCAGGTCAGCTGATATGAATAATTAATTTCTGTTGTCTCTCTGCCAGCCCATAAAGGTCACCAACAAGCCCAGAATTCAGGGAGCAATTCTGAGCCCTCCTGAGGTAGAACAAACAGATGTAAGGGATGGCCCGTGCTCAAAGGGAGCCCGTGGACGCCCGTGTGGGCTTTCGTGTGTGCTCCCTGCCTGGTTGCCTCAGCAGGGTCTGCAAGGCTCGTTAGAGACACGGCACTGTGGCGTTCAGGCTGTCAGCAGGAGTGGGCTCTGAATGCCTCAAATTGCTTTAAAATAAAACAAAAAGGCACAATTATGCAGCCAAACCAAGTCAAAGCAGCTGCATACAAAGCAGGGCTTTCTCCATCATAGGACCACAACCTCAGCGAGACGGTGCTGAGGCCTCACCTTCCTCCCAGGCTGCGGCAGTGGGACACCGTAATTGGATGCTCCACTACTCCAGCTCTTGGATTATTCAAACTGCAGGATTTCCAAAAGCCTCGGGTTTCAATTAAGTATATGACCAGGCAACAAGATGAGTAGGATACCATTTTTCACCCTGTTGTCTATCTCAGCAATAGACATGGCCAGACCAGTAATGATTGTGATCATAATAATAAAATTAACCAATACACACTGTTTACTGTGTGTGAGGTGTTTTATTTTCTTAATTAGGTATTGACATAATATTATTATCACTCTCAGTCTACGGATATGGAAACTGAGGCACAAAAACCTTATGTTAGCTCAGGGTCACAAATCCGTTAAGTGGCAGAGCTGGGACTCCAACCCAGCCACGTGGTTTTAGACTGCATGCTCTTAACCATCAGCCTACTGTATGCCAGGTCCTGTGCTACATATTTTCCAAGGATCATTCCACTTAATCTTTACAATACCAGGTGAGGTATAACTATTTCCATGGTACAGAAAAGAAAACAGGTTTATAGAAAAGTTGAAGTAACTCAGGTAAGGGCACAAAATAAAAAGCCGTCTATAGCCTTCATTAAAACCCAGCTTCCTCTTCCCCAAAGTCAAACTCTTACCCATTACTGATACAGAGTCCCAGCTCATCTAACTTACTGGTGTTCATAAAATTAGGCCTGGAAAACCACCTTTTAGAGATGAGAAGCGGCGGCCTAAGAGACTAAGAGTTAGTGAAGAGATGGAGTAGAGTAGCTTTGGCCTCAGAAGGAGCTGAGTTCCAATTCTAGTTCTGTCCTCTATTAGCTGTGGGACTTGGGCCAGTGACTCAATGTTATTACTATAGAATGGGAATCAAAATACTTAATCTCATCGGGCTGTACTAATTAAAATATATGTGTAGTATATATTTCTACTAAATACCTGGCATGGGAAACACCGTTTCACTATAATTGGGTACCCCCAAATTACAGATTGATAGTTTTGAATTTTTGTTTATGTCTTTTTTATGATTTGAAATAAATAATGATGTAAGTGATGAGTAAGTTGCAAGGATGGCCTCCAAAATCTAATTAATAAATACCTTGGAAAACTGCACTACATTTCTGGAACTTTTCTGAGTGTCACACTCATTCCAAATGTGCAATGTCCCCAAGGAAAGCACACTTCTCAGAGATCTGGGCAATCGGACATGTAGGCTTTCCAGGCTCACCCATCAAGTTAATATACTACTAGATCAATGACATTACAGAATAGCTTTCCCCGTTTTTTAATTCTAGTATCCTCTTCACTACATTAGTGATTTCATAGTCTTGCAGCTGGAACAACGGACTGTGCTGTAATGGCTTGTCAGGTTCCTTTGCACAAACATCAAGATTGGTCACGAACATCTGGTTTCATTTTAGGGGCCTTATGTTGGTTGCCACAGCTGGTTGTTTAGCAGAATATGCCTATGTGACCAGTCCCCTTAAAATCTGCAAAGCTTGAGACTCAAACAGACTTACTTGAGGGAAGATATTCCACATATGTCCTAGTAGTTCACTATTACAGATAGAGCACTCCCACGTGGCCTCAGATAAGAAAGAACATGAAAAGCCTGTGCTGGACCTCTCTGGAGTCTGTGTTGATACATACATTTTTCTTGCAGCTTTTGCTCTGTATCCTCTGTAAAATGTCTTAGTCATAAGTATAGTCTGCTATTAAGTCCTATAAATGACTAAATAAAACAATGGTGAAACAATTTAGCCATTTCTAACTTTTTTTAAAAACATGTTTGAGATCTACCCTCTCATATACACATACAAACAGCTATGGTTACCACTTGGCCTTGCTGAGAAGAGAACTTAGAGGTTTTGAGAAAAATACTTTCATTCCTTAGGCTGAAAGGAACCCTTCTTCATTATGACTATGAGTTGGGTGTTTGTATCAGTCATGATAAACTAGGTAATTCTGCAGTAACAAACAGCAGCAAACATTTCAGTGGCTTAAAATAACAATGGTTTATTTCTCACTCTAGTACATGTCCATGGAGGGTTGACTGGGAGCTCTGCTCTGCTCTGCCCTCTCTCCAGGACCCAGCGTGACAGAGCAATCATCATCTGGAACCTTGTGCATTGCGATAGCAAAGGGAAGAGAGCGCTCTGAAAGGTTTCGTATCAGCATTAAATGCTCTGGTCCAGAAGTTGCACATAACACTTACAATTCAGACTCATTGGATAGAAGCAGACAAACAGTCCTATGCAATTTAAAAGGAACCAGAGATGTAATCCTACCTACCACGTTTCTGGCAAGCAAGGGGGAACCAAAATCTTTAGTTTACAGTCCTAATGACTAGCACAAGTCTCTATTAGTTGGGGAGGGCCTAGTTGGCCGGGTTTAAAAGATCAGCCTTTTTCTGCATTGCCCACCTCCAGGAAACAACGCAATCCCATCGGGGAGACACACAGTTTCAAATTCACAACTAGTGGGCAGGTGGATGCTGCAGTAAGCTAGGAGGGCACACATCAACATTTCCCTGGGGCATGTGAAGTTTGAAAATGGCTTCAGGAAGAAAAACTCATCAGACCTTGAGAATCACAGCTCAAGAATATGTCTCATCAATTCATCCTACTGGTCCAAAAAAGGGAAGAAGAGGGAGGAAGAGATGAAGATAAAGGTAAAGAAGAGGAAGAGGAAGAAGAGGAGAAATAGAAAAGGTCTTTAAATGCTTAGAGACGCCAATAGCCTGCCCAGGTATTCCAATCCCACAAAATTCTTACTTGAAGATGAAGAGTCATTCTTTTATTTGTTCAGTAAATACAATATGCCAGCATTATGCCAGGGGTAGGGATATTAGAATTCAAATAAGTGGTTCCTTTCTAAAACACACACTTTAAGTGCTTAGAATCCATGGGGTAACAAAGAAGTAAACCATTTTAAATAATTTTCTAATTGCTCCCATGAATGAAGGCTGTGGAAGGATCGTGTGGCACACACTGGGCTGGTTTCCTCAAAGCCATTCATTCACAGCCCCCTTCTCCCTTAACACTCTTTACCATGGAGGCTGGAAAGCTAAAATTTCTGATTTGTCAGCTCTCCCCACACTAATGGCCATATGGCCCAGCGTTGTCCAGTAGCATGCAAGTGGAAGTGGATGAGTAGGACTTAGGTGAAAAGCTTTGTAAAGGAGCAGTCAGCACGATCGCTTCCATCTAATTTAACGAAACTTAGAGACCACAGCGACCAGTTTGTCTTTAATGCAGAAGAAAACCTGGGACTGGAAGAGAAAGGCTAGAGGCAGAACAATTGCTTATTGCAGCAGTTTAGATTAAAGTAAAGAAATAAATATCTAGGTATTCACAAACATGAATTAAGTACCTTCTCTATGCCAGGTACCATGACATTCTGGGGCTACAAAGACACAAAAGACACAGTTCAGCTGAAGGACACCTCTCACCATGCCAGCCACAACTCCAGAGCAGGCATGAAGGGTGCGGGTGGAACCTCAAATTTGGGACATTCTATCTTCTGCCCCAAGTCCAGAAAACTAGAACAGGGTAAGATGGGGCCAGAAGAATTAGGCCAGCCCCACCCTGCGGCAACTCAAAGGACCATTACAGTGATGGGAAAGCAACTGAAGAAGCAGGTGGTCCCTTTATGTACATATCTCACTCAAACAAGCCCTGATGCGCCCCCAGATCTGGTCTACTTATTTTAACTAGACCAGATCTAATTTGCCACACACACACACTGTGTGTGGCAAATTAGAAAAGGAAATGGCATGGTTGTAGGAGAAGCCTAGACTCAAAACAGCCCCAACTGATGGAATGGCCTGAAATTAGAGAGTGGTGATGATTGTACAACTTGGGGAAGATACTAAAAATCATGACTGTACGCTTTTAAAAATTGTGAATTTTATAGTATGTGAATTATCTCTCAAGAAAATTAACTAATTAATTTTTAAAATAGGAGGAAAAAAATAACCCCACTATGTAGCTCTAAGCAAACTGGAGCTTGTTAGTTAACCAGAATCTCATTTTCTTCATCTGGAAAATAAGATTAGTAGAACTTTAAAGTTAGAACAGAATAGTAGACTGTTCTGATTATTAAATGTGATAATGTAGGTTAAACAGTCAACATAGTGCCTTGCAGGTAGTAAAAACTAAATATATTAGCGTTTCTTTCCCCCAAAGTGCCAATAAAAATTTTAAAACAATCATTTTCTCAGCAGATGCAAGATATGACATAAGCTCTAGGCAACTTCCCTTCAGTCTGGTCTCAGACAGACTAGAGCAAGGCTCAAACACGCAGGCAGAAACACAAACCGAAGCTTCTGCTCACCGGAACGACTGCAGGTTTACTCTGCAGCTATGCAGTGCACAAGGAACAAGAGAGATTCACGTGGTGTCAATACAGCTACAGAGACAGCGCGGTTGTAAAACAAAGTCAGGTGGGCACAGAGCTTTCTGCCCACAACTCTAGTTGGATATACAAATGGAGTCCAAAATAGTCACATCTACCCCATCACCTGGAGAAGACCTAGGGTTAAAATGCAACCCTGATGGTTTCTCAAAACCAGAATGAACCCAAACAGAATTGTCTAGCATGGTATTAAGTCAAGGAATTTATATTTTCATTGAGCCGCTCATTTGTGACTATTCCAAAATCAACCAGGCACTTATCAAGTGCCTGTCATGTGTCCAACCCTGTGAAAGATAAAGCTGTAAGGCAGAAGAAGAAGCGTAAGCCATGATCCCTGCTCTCAAGGAACCAGCTAATCTCAGTTTGAGAGCAACACTTCACAGTAAAGATATAACAGACGTCGTGCCTTGCACAGAGCAGTGGTTCGGTCATTACTTGTTCATTGGTTCAATTACTTAATAGATGGCACAATAAGACAATTATGCAAGTGTGGGGCTCACTCTAAGAATCATAAGATGGGTTGGAGTAGTTGGAAAAGGCTTGTGCCAGAGTCTGCTAGTTGTTTACTCAGTATCAATTCTTCCATTTTTCCTTGTAACAGAGCCCCTATTTTATATAAGGTGGCCATATGCCCAGATAAAATACTACATTTCCCAGCCTTCCTTGTAGCTAGAGGTGGCTAATGAGAGCTAAACAGAAATTATCAAGAGAGGCTTCTAGGAAAGTACCTTAAAAGGCAGACCAACAGCTGCCACTCACTCTTACACTCTTCCTCCCTTTCTTTAATTTATGTCTAAAACATGAGTGTGATGGCTGACTTCCGAGCAGCTATTTTGGACTATGAGGAAACTTTGAGACAAGAAAACAGAAAGAAGAAAGAATTGTGAATTTCTGATGATAGTAGAGTCACGGTAATCTCCCTGGACTGCTTACTTTGGAGTTCTTTTACATGAGAGATAAATAAACTATTCTGCTTAAGCCTTTTTTTTTTTTTTTTGAGTTTTGTCATATTCAGCAAACTCCTGTCTTAAACAAGTTTCCATGAAAAAGACAGGGCATAAAGGGAGAATTGGCTTTGCCACTGGGAGGTGGGAGAGCATCTTAAATGCCAGAAAGAGCAGGAAGATGCTAGTAGAAATAAGCACTGGCTGAAAACAAGTGCATAGAGAGTAGAAAACAAGAAGCCAGATGATGGCTTTATAGATGCTGGGGGAGACAGGGCCTGAATGGGGAAAGACCAGGGACCACAAAGGACCTCCAAAAGAACAAAATACCTCTGGACCTGGAGGGAGGTAAGAAAGAAGAGAAAGAGGCAGATGAAGAGGTTTGGGGAACTTCATTACATGAAGAGTCGTGAATATGAGCTTGGCTTGGTTCAGCCAATTGAAAGTTCCTGTACTTAGAACAGTAACAACACCATCTGAGATTTATTAAATCTTAGATGTCTGCCTGTGTGCTACACTTTAAACATATTATCTCACTGAACCTTCCTAACAAGACTATGACATAGTCCTATCATCACACCCTTTTGGCAGACAATGAACTCAGGGTTTAGAGAAAATTAATAATAATTCATCAAACAAAAGTCTCACAATCCTGCAAGCTGGGAAACATCAAGCCCAATTTTCAGATGCAAAACATATTTGTACCATTATTTCAAAGTCAAGAAAACGTATGGAGATCCTGACTTTAAAACATAAAGATCTAGAGTCAAATATAAATCAATTGCTTTGTGAAGAGTCTCTTAACCAAAAGAATAACAGACTAGAGTAGAAAAGTTTTCAGGTTTGATTGCATTTATTACTTGTAGAGGAGGAAGGAATTGTTAAATAAACCCACCCATACCTGCTGGCTGGCTGTTAATGTGTTCAGGAAAGGTAGATGGTACTAAACTGGGGAGGGGGAGGGGAGGAGAGAGACCAGCTTTGAAGAACAAAGCAAACAGTGACGCAATGTCAGTTTCAGTTACAAATGAATCACAGCCAGCCACCAGCTCATGTGCCTCAAATAGTTTTTTAATAACTCTCCACCACAGGGAATGGGAAAAAATTACTCTACCATAGCTAAGGCTGAAAATTCAATACTTTGAATTAAGTTATTCAAACACATCTACGGAACACAAGAAATTCTTTCTGGAGCAAAAATCTCATTAGTTACTAACAGGAAGCGGGGAGTAAACCCCATTGAGTTACAAGTGAATTAGTAACATGAGTACCTAGCAGGAAATGCATTACCCGAGAAGATTAAAAAGTCTCCATGGCAGTCTGGCAGAATCTGATGGCAGGTCCTCCCATGTGAAGAAATGCTGGCCCAGGACAGCATTAAATGCTAAAAGCTAAAGGCTGTCCGTTTTGTAAGACAGAACCAAGTTCAAATGCTAAGTTCATACAAGCTGTTTGGGTAAGTGTCTTTACCTCTGCAAGCCTCAGCACCTTCACCTATAAAATGGGACTGATAACTTCCACCCACTGAGATGGCTGTGAAACGAAATGAGATGGTCTGCTGCTCCTGTTACTGTGACATTCAGGACTCATATCTTCAGTGTTCTCTGCTTAAAATCCTAGGAAAGGAAAGGCCATAGGATACAACGGAAAGAGACCAGATCTGGTTCACAGGCCCTGCCTTGAGGGTTGTGAGCATGTGAACTTGAGTTTACTTTTAAAGACTCTGGGGGTCCTCATCTGCCTGGAGAGGGACAGGATTAGACCAACTCTAAGATTTCTTCCTGTTCTAGGCTCTCGAATGTCACTGAGGCTCTAAATAACACTCCTTAGCTGTCCATTTCAGGATTTAACAAATTACTTCCTGGAAAGTTGTTTCTTTATCTAAAACCCTATGGTTTCTACCCCAGGAGCCAAAGAGTCAGCAGGTCACCAACTTTTGCAGTCTTGACCCTTAACACAGAGACATAAAGTAAGACCTCAACAAATCCTTGTTGAGTAGAATAGATGAATGAATGAATGAAGTCCCAGGGCTAGAAAAAATGGAGACTGCTTGTTCTCTACTGAGCAAAGCTTAATGCAAGGAGAAAACGCTACCAATTTAAAATAATAATGATATTTACTTTGTCATCTGAACTAAAACCAGAATATGAGATGAACAGTCACTGCCAGTCCAAAGGGTACCTGACCCGGAAAGCCACCTTTGGGCTTTGTTATTATAGAAGAGAGCACTTTGGTCCACAAGGAATGCATGTGTGGCACAGAGGAAGCCACAGGCTGCGGAAGGAATGCATGAACGCCGAGAAGGTCACGTCCTTCAACTTCTACAGTGGGGTGACCAAGCAGCATGTCAGCATGAAAGGTAAAATACCAGGGTCCCTTCATGTGGGTAGGCAGTTTTGGCTGCCCAAGAGTGCCCAGCTGAGGAGGAGCGGTCTAAACTGCATCAGGTGGTCTGCTCATCTGTGAGACCAAGTTCTCCCAGGAGCCTCCTGGGTGGGCAGCAGTCCTGATAGTCCACCTCAGCAGCAGCAGGACTGGTCTGCTGGGGACTTTAATGATAAAGAAAATAACAATGAAAAAAAAAAAAAAAAAGGAGGGAGTTCTCTGGTGGTGTAGTGGCTTAAGGCTCCGGTGCTATCAGTGCTGCGGCCTGGATTTGACTCCCATCTAGAGAGCTACCCACATACAAAAAAAAAAAAGGCAAAAAAGAAAATAACAATGTACATACACACACATATACTACACATGCATGCATTTAATGGGCACTATGTGCCAGATGCTTTGTTAAACTTTCTAAATACTTTATTGTATTCAATCTTAACTATCCTGAGAGGTAGGTGCTATTATTTGAAAGCACAAGCTCAGGAGTCAGACTGCCTGGGTTCAAACTTTAAGGGCCGCTTATAAGCTGGGTGACCTTGAGGCTCTCTGGGCCTCAAGATTCTCATATGTCAAACAGAAATTATTATAGTGCCCGTCTTACCAAGCTGCTGTGTGGTATAAATGAGTTAATCTATGTAAAATGCTTAGAACAGGAGCTGGCACAAAGTAAGCCTTCAGTGAGTGTCAGCAATTCTTGTCATTAGTATCTAATAGACTGGGGAAAAGTCAGTGGCTTGTCATGATCTCACACCTGGTGAGAGGCAGAAAGAGGGCACAGACAAGGTATGACGTCATAGCACACAGGACCCAACAGCTGATTCTAGCTCTGCAGTCCATGACCCCCATCCCATTCACACCACAACCCTCACCTGTTGCAACACGGCCTAGTCTTTCTTGGTGCCAATCAAGGCTACAAGGTGCTAAAAGGATGATACTAAAGAATGGCGATTCTAATTTATTTAAACTCTGATTTGGCTATTATATGTAGGGAAAAACCCCAAATATGTCTTGGTATGGGGATCTGCCCCTCATCTAAGAGAAAACAGACCTTATCCAAAGTGGGGAGCACCTCTGCATCTGGGCTCTTTAAAAAGAAGTCCCATGTGCTCTCTTTCCTTAAAACCCTGAGAGGAAGGCAAATTGCCCCCAAACCCCAACCTTCAGTTAAAGTTATCTGAATACAGAAAATGGGTACGATTGCTGGTAGAGAGGGAGACAAAACATGAGGGCCAATCCAGCAAGAAAGCCGCATGAGCTAAGATGATCACCCTTCCCTGGGTCCTGCCCTGCTGCCTGAAAAGTTCTAGAAAGAGCCAGAGCCTTGCCAGGAAAAACATACGCATCATAGAAAAAGAAACCATCTGTGATCCAGAATGATCTGGGAGGGGGAAGCTTTGAAGCATCAACTTAAAGAAAAGAATCTGTTGTCATGCTTGGAGAACATTATGGGTACATGCTATGTGCCAGGACCTGTTCAAAGCCCTTTAGAAATAATATCCCACTTATGCTTCGCATCAAGAGTATGAGGTAAGCAGTGTTTATTAGCGTCATTTTACAAATGAGGAAACTGAGACACAGAAAATTCAGTAACTTCAAGTTCACACAAGCAGTCTAGCTTCACAGTCCATAGTCTTTGTCAGCATTTTCAAAGCTTTTTGTCCAACCCACACCAAGAAATACATTCTACATCAGGACCCAGTATACACTCACACATTTATACATAATTAAAACAAAGTGTTTTGTTTGTTTGTTTGTTGTGGGTTTTTTTGTTTTTTGTGTTTTTTTAATGTGGGTAGTTCCCTGGCTGGGAATCGAATCCAGGCTGCAGTGTTCACAGCGCCGAAGCCTTAGCCACTACACTACCAGGGAACTCCTAAAACAAAGTTTTTAACCAGAATAATACTCACCATTATTGTGTGCTCTGCTATTTTCTATTTTATTCCATCCCATTTTAAAAAAGATAACATTCAACAAATAAGTACAGAACATCTAATATGTGTTAGAAACTGTTCTAGGCTTTGGGGCTATGTCAATGAAGACAGACAAAAATCCTTGTCCTCTCAGAGCTTGCATTTTACTGGACAGAAAGATGAATAAGATCCACATACAAAATTGTACTATCCGAGGTGGTAATTTAGTGAGTGAGATGGAGACAAAGCAGGAACAGCCAAGGGTGGCCAAGGAAGGCCTGGCAATGCTTTCAGTCCTCCCCACACTGATTTCAGTGGGCTGTTACCCAGTGTGAAAAACACCTGCCCTTAATCCCTCCACTTTAGGTGCCTCTCTCTATGTCTTAAGGCTCTTTTCCTACATTGTGTGCCCATGTGCACACTATGTGACTGTGGGCACATGCATAGGAGTGTGTGGATATGTGTGCAACATGTATGCATGTGCATGTCCACCCCCATTCACTTCCTCAATGGGAGGTTTTGAAGAAAGGAGGCAGGGTGCCCACATGCCTATGCAGGGGTTCCCTATAAAGCTTGCCCTGCAGAGAGGTCCTGGAATGGGGCCAGAAATACAGCCTGGGCACTGCTAGCCAAAGTCATGAGTGCCAGACCTGTGCCTTGGCTGGAGTCTTCAGTCCAGAAGAAGGAGAATCTTTGTTATCATCGATCCACCCAGAGGGGCACCTTTTGTTAATTGTTAAGTCAGAGGGAATGGTGGTTCCTAATCTGCATCAAGATGCTCTCTGTGCTAGAGCACCCTTAATAAGACAGGAGACAGCTCAAAGAAGTAAAAGTCACTCCTTGGAGAAAATCCAGTGCACTGGACACACCTGGCAGGGTGATTGATGTGGGCCTGAGAGGAGATGGGATTGGAGCCAGCTCTGAAGCACCTCTGGGCCACTTGGGTAGCCTCCATGGAGAGCATTTGGAACTTGGCACTAGAGTGAAATCTTCAGGCTTTTCCTTTAAGTTAAAGGGGCACATAAAAAATGTTACTAGCATAGGTGGCAAAAGCATGACTTATGGGAAAAGCAGCCAATCTCTTCTAATGAATAAGTGTAATTGATCACAAAGATGACTGCATGGACCTTCCAAATGTGCTTTTAGCAAAGTAGACAGTTTTTCATTCAAATGCAAACATGCCCAGATAAAATCTAATAATGGAGATTTTGGAACAATCCCAGCAGCAGTAATTTCTTTCTTTCCTTCTTCCTTCCTTCCTTTCTTTCTTTCTTTCTGCCCCCACCCCCCTTCCTTCACCTAGCAGGAAGGCATCTGAAGTTCCATGGTTGGAAAACAATTCAATGTAATCGTCCATTTGTTCAAGAAATATTTATTGAGCACTTACTATGTGACTATGTGCAAGGCACCATGCTGACCACCACAAGGGGAGTCAAAGATGACGATGACCAGGTCCCGTCCTCAGAAGAGAGGGCACATTGAGGGGAAACAACAAATGACAGGAGGTCCAAGTAGAGGTCTCAGCTCTCTCCAACCAAGCACTTCATCTTCCGAAGCTTCAGTTTACTCCTTTGTCAAATGAAGGCACTACACTAGATGTGATCTGTGGGCACTAGGCCAGCTTGAAGACTATGATTCTAAGCCTTCCCTTCTCACTCAGCCTCCTAGGAAGCCGACAGATCAAGTGCAGCCTTCTGGGAAGGGGGCCAATCAACAGAGGCAGGGTAAGGAGGATTCTGTACATTTTCCTGAATGAGAGCCTGTTTCAAATTGCCCCAAACACAGATACAGGCTGGATAAAATGAGAAACAAGTTCAGAAAATTAAGTAGAGGGAGTTCCCTGGTGGTGTAGTGGCTATGGCTTTGGGTGCTCTCAGCACTGAGGCCTGGGTTCGATTCCCAGCCAGGGAACTACCCACATTTAAAAAAAAAAAAATTAAGTAGAAGATTCAGACTTCCACATCAAGGAACCCAGGGAAAATGGGGGCCACTGGAGTTTGTGCAGAGGATACTACTATCAGTGCTGGTGCAAAGGAATCCGGCCGACCCGTGGAGGATGGGCAAGCGCGGACAATGCTGCAAGAGCAGAAAGACGGAGGCCTAAGGAAGGGTTCCTCCCGGGGTCTAGCCCAGAGCATCGTTCTGTGACCCCCTGCCATCTCCATTCAGGCTTATTTTCATAAACTCGCCCAAGCTGAAATCTGTTTTTAAAGACTGCGTTATCTTTTCTTAAGTTCCACAAATGGCTTCAAGGTAAACAGGTACATTTTATCTCGCTTCTAACTAGAAGCCTGAGGTTAAACAGGACCAACAAGGTGTGCCAGGGAGGGGGTGCAGGAGGCGGCCGACAGCCCCCCCCCCCCGACCCCGGGACGCGCGAGGCTGGCATCTAGAGAGGGGTGCGCCTACCTGCAGAGCAGCCGTCTTCGTGGTCCGAGCTGTTGTGGCTGCAGTCACTGCCCCTCTCCGGCGAGCTGTGGCTGGACGAGTCTCGCTCCGGCACCCACAGGAATCTCATGCGCCGCCACGGGGGGAGGTGCTCGCGGGCCCCGTGCCGTGGGGGTTCATCCACCGCTAGGGACGAGCCCCGCCCGTCCTTGCCCTCCGACTCCAGCTGCTCTAGGTCGCGGCTGCGGCGCTGCTGCCGCCGGCCCCCCGGGATCAGGTGCATCCAGCGATGGGGGCTGCACGACCGCGCCGGCTTTTCAGCCTCCTCGCGGGTCCCGAGCCGGTAGGGGGCCACGAGCAAGTGGCCTAGAACGAATTTTTCATTGAAATCCACCATCTCGAAGTCGTGGTCACTGCTGTCGCCCCCGTCGTCCGCCCCCGCGGCGTCCGGCTCGCCCTCCTCAGAACCCGGTCCCGCGTGGGTCTCCGAGGACGGCTCCTCTCCCGGGGCGCTAGGAGCTGTGCCATCGTGGCCGGGGGGCTCACAGTCTAACCGGGGCCTGAAGAGGAGACGAGGCTGCAGCAGCTGCTGGTGGATCGCGGCGGTCAAGCTACGCACGGCGCCCCCGGCCCCCGCCGCCCCCGGCCAGCTGGGAAGGTCCAGGTACACGTACGGAGGAGTCTCGGCCTTGGCGGCCCCCTCCGGGTCCAGACACGGGAGAGCCTGGGGGTCTCCGCCGCCGCCCGCTGAGCCCTCCTCCTCCTCCTGCGGTGGCTGCGCCTGCTCTGGCCCGGCCGGCGCCGGCTTCTCTGCCGAAGCCACCGTGCTGCCGCCGTGTCCACCCTCGGGGCGCCCGCAGCCGCCCTCCGGCTTCTCCCCGGCCAGGGCTGCCTGCAGGTAGGAGACTTTAAACTTCTCCTCGGCCAACACCTGTTGCAGACGCTTCAGGTTCAGTTTGCAGCGCTCCAGCTCCCGCTCCATGTCTAGCACCGAGTCCAGTCGCATGACGGGAGCCTCCTCCCCGGGGAACTCGGCCTGCCAGTGGCGTTCAAAGTCCTGAGGGTCCCACATGCTGGCCGTGCCTTCGGGACCCCGGCGCCCACCTGCTCCGCGCGCAGCCCGGCTCTCTCCAGGAAGCCCGCACTGGCGCAGCAGCCTGCCGGTCACTTCAGCCCCCGAAGAGAGAATAAGAGAAAAAAAATAAAGTTTTTCCCCTTCCGCTCTCGTGAGGCTTTTTTTTTTTTTTTAGTTTTTCCCCTTCTTCTGGTTTCGCCTCCCTGACGTCAGCGGCTACCCGCAGCGGAGGCGGGCGTCCGGGAGCCCCGGTCCGCCCCGGGCAGGATGCGCTGGGCCGGCGCTCTGCATCCCCCGCCGCCGGGTCCGGCGCCCCGCGGGCTCGGGCGTCTGGAGAGCCGCGGCGGGGGCGGAGCCTCGGGGGCGCCGGGCCGAGTCCCGCAGGCGCGTCTCCGAGCTGCGCGGGCGGCCGGGTGCTGGAGGAGGCCCGTAGCGGGGCGGCCCCGCCTTGTCCGTCCACTGGCGCCGGCCACCCCTGCCGCTGGCCGCCCTGGCCGCACCTTTCTGGCCAATCCCGCCGCGCAGCTCCCGCCGCAGCGCGAGCTCCCGGCACCCGGGCGCGGGGCCGCGCGGCCCCGGGGAAGCGGGAGCCCGGGTGGGGGAGCGCGCGGAGGCGCCTGCGCCCCCCGCCCGCCTCGCTCCACCCGGCTCTGCGCTGCCTCCCCTGCACACGGGGCAGGGCGGCGCCGTGAACCGAGGGGATGAGGCTGGGGGCGGCGGCCCGCGTGGAAGGCAGCGGTCTGCGGATCCTCAGGGCTGCCCTCCGCCGGGATGTCCTCCGCACCGTGAACCCACTTGATCGAAATCACGGAGCTGTTGACTTCAAAGACGCGGATAAAACTTTGGGGTTTTTGAATCCCTTTAAAGCCTTCTCTCCACTGCTCACTAGAGGTTGTCAGGGAAGAAATAGGCAAGTGTGGCAGCTCCAAATGGCCCTGTGACGACTTAAACCATGGCGACAGGGGTCTTGGACCCTTGGATGTCCAAGAGAACCCTCCACTCCACCTCCTGTTTGTGGCCTCAACAATTCCTCGGAGGGAGGAAAACACAGGAGGAGCTGCGGACAGGCCCCTGGGCTGGCCTTAGGGGTGGGATGGGCGGGGGACCCCCGCCTCCCCCTCCCCCCCACATCTGGCTGCTTCACACTTTTCCCCGGGTGGTAGGTGAGCTCCTGCTGTCTACAGAGAGAGGTCCTGGGAAGTTGTCTCGTGTTGGCCGCAAAGGGAGACCTTATCCTTGGTTCACATTTCCTTAATTTTAAGGATGCGGAAATGGTTGCTCTAAGAAACTAAATTGATTTGGCGGCTGGAACGTCTTCCTGCCCTCAATGGCATTGAGTCTATGCCCTTAGGGGACTGAAGCTAAAACCAGCCTCCTTTTTCTCTCCAGCTCCCTACCACTGGCCTGTCACCTGGCTGAACGCACCATCCTGCTCCAGCTTTGCTTTTTAATCCCTTTCAACCCATCCCTCGAGGCTGGATATTGGGAAGATACCAGGAAGATCATTCTTCACCACAACTGAGATCGGGCCATGCTTTTGCTCAAGACCCTTCAGTGACTCTTCCTCACCTACAGGATGGGGTCCAGACTCCTCTGCAGATACAGGAGATGTTCCCACATTTGGTCTCTGCCAACTTTTCTGCCTTCCTCCTGTGCTTTTAGCCTTACCAACTCCATGCTGTCCCCCAAGACGTCTCACTCTTTATGAGTGCCGTCCCTCACCCTTGGAACTTCTGTCCCTCCACACGGTGCACAACTCCCTGCTGCCTGGGGGACTCCACCCCTCCTTTAAGATCCAGCTAAAGCATTCCCACCTCTCTGGCACTTCTTCCTCTTCTTTGTGTCACCACTCAGAGATCCTTGTCCTTGTTCCACTTTCTTAAAATTATTAGTGACATCTTTTGCTTTCCCTTCTTTCAGAACCCCTCAAGGCCAGGGATGTCTCTTCCATTTTGGTATTTCTGTCACTTCTTGTGGAGTGTGATAGATAATCGATTGTAGTTGAATGAAGGAAATGAATGAACAGACGGATGAAGGCATTCCTCATCCCATGGTTCCTACTTGGCTTTTCCGGTTGTGAATCACTTCAGACGGGGAGCAGATGTCCTTCCCACAGTGTCTTCTCAACTCCAGAATTTCTTTTCTTGACAAAGTCTGTGTTTACTCATTTTACTAACATCCCTTCTTCCTTTATTTTATTTTATTTTAAATTTGGTATGCCACTTGCATGACTCATCACAGTGTGTCTTTGCTGGACTGCTGTGGGGGAATGGATATGTTTTCAAAGACATTCATTAAGTGTTCCCCAGTTTGTGTGATTTCTCAATTCTTCACCTAGTTTCTCAAGTGCTCTCTCCCACCCTGGTTTCATATTTTGAAGAGACTGTCCCTACTTCCCCAGAGGACACCACAATTTCCCTGGTCCACTGGGAAGGATGGAGGAATTCCCAATGTCTATAGCAGCCAGTGCAGGGGTATTCCATTAAGTGATGTCCACAAGCATCTTGGCCTCAGTGAAGGTATCAGAACAACAAAGGCAGCACATCAAGGATGGATGACCTGAGTCAATAGCATATTGATTGGAATATGTTTCAATATGTACACATGCACAAAGAAAAAAAAAACAACCCTCCAAGTTACTATAGGTATCAATGTCTGAATTTGTAAGTTCCTTGGGAGGATACTTTCAACTCTGTCCTTTAATTGAAGCAACAGTGTGATTTCCTTTTGGTCTAAGGAAGTTGTTACCGATACCAACTAATTTTTTCCACAAGGACCAATATAGCTGGAAATGCCAGCATGTATCTTCTGTAAACAGATCCCAGGAGCGACCTTCATTGTATCTAGTTGGTGGATAGTTCAGTTTTATTACTTGGCTTTGAGTCATCTTGGGGGCAGGAATAGAATGGCTGACATTTATTGAGTCCACACTTCTGGTTGCCGACCATCTTTGATTGCATGTAATTCCTCACAACAACCCTGTAAAGAAGGTAGTATTGTTGCCACTTCAGAGAGAGAGAGAGAGAGAGAGAGAGAGAGAGAGAGAAATGAAAGCTCAAAGAGGTTAGAGGTCACCCCAATAAGTCTAACAATAAACATGATTTTAAAAAATAATAAATAAATATTTGTTGAGCACTTACTGGGTATCAGGGCCTAGAAAATGATGAGATAGGGAAAGAATTAACATAAACAAGCTTGAGGGGGCTAGCAGAAACCAAGTTTAGCTGAACTTGGCAAGCTGCAAAATCTAAAGGTTGATAGGGCTACTGCTGCCGCTTCTTGGAACATCAGCCCTGACCTTGGGACACAAGCTTATCTGAGCTTGGCCAGCTGCAAGGACAAGTTTACTGCCGTCCCGACCCCACCCACAATTTTAACAGTGACCACCACACCCTAATGTTGCAGAAACTGCTTGTGCTTTTCCTATGTAGGAAAAGCTAACGCAACGTTGGGGGCAGCTATCTACCTTAGACTCTGCACAGACAACTTCTCTCTGCCTGTACTTCTCTCTTTAAATAAAACTCATCTTCCTTTCCTACTTTCCTGAGTCTTGTGAATTCTTTCACACTCTGCAAATGACCAGGGCCATCCAAAAACCAGAACAGAAACTAAAGCTTAAACTTTGTAACCTGGCATATCAGAATCTTCACAATGGGTCCCCTAACCCCCGCTGACTTTTCCAACCTCGTATCCTGAATCTCTTCTGCTTGCTGCATCCATTCAGCCCCCTAATCTGGGTCATCCTCTGTGCAGATGCCTTTTATGTCACATGCCACCTTGGGTTTCTGTGGCAGCTCCAGCAGACAGTTCCCATGGTTGCTGGGGTCTCACATCAAGCATCCACCCCTACTAGTCTCCACTTCTCTGCCCTTGGGTTTTTCTCTGTCACAAAGCTCTCAAGGGCATTCCAGATGGAAGTTTCTATGGGGTAAGATAGTGTCCCAGGGACATTTCATGGCCAGTGGAATTGGTAGCTGGTTAAGAAGTGCCCCAGGCACCTGCCTTGGGAGGGCATTTCTGAGGCATTACTCTGCATGGTTGCTCATTGGTCTCCAACAGGAATGAACCCAATTGTTCACAGTGGTAACCAATCCAAAATGAGCTCTCTATTGGCTTTACCTTCTCTCTCTCTCTCTCTCTCTCTCTCTCTCTCTCTTTCCCTTTCCTTTACTCCTGCTTCTTGGGATAATCTCCTGACAAAAATAGGTGCAAGGTCCTCATGCCAGTCCCTTCCCTCCTCTTTTCCCTGGACCAAGACACCCCCCCAGCCTCCTGTGCCCTCTTTGATACAGCCATACAAGGTGCTTCACCATTCCTCATTACTCCTTGGTCTCTTATGTCTTCTTTGCCATGCTGCTTCCTCCTTTACCTGCTAAGATCCTCTTTGCCCATGAAAGCCTAGCTCACCTACGACTTTCTGGTCTTCTTGCCCCACGTCCCGACAGGCATGCTTATCTACAGAATGGTTTGCCTTGGTCCCAGCATTGGTCATACAACTGTAATTAATTCCACAGCTTCTTGAGGAAATCCTGGCTCCAGCCAGCTGGCATCTCTTATTCCTCCAACTGTCACAGCCCCTAACACAGTGCCAAGCAGAGTCCGTGCCTAGTAGGGAAATGCTGAGTGAATAAATGAATGAGTGAATGGATAGCACTTCACCCAGACTCTGTAGACCTTAATTTCTTGCCATCTTAAAGCAGGACCATCCTTACCCAAAGGAAGAGTGGGAAAACATGTCTGAGGTGATGCTCCCAGATTTGCTTTTTAAAAAAATTTATTTAGATTAACAAGCAGCCTCTGTGGAAATATAAAATATGACTATCAGTCATTCACACTTCAGTGCGAACTGTCTTCTCCCTTGCTTTCCCCAGGATTATCTGGGGTTGGCATGAGAGGGCTGGGAGTTGGGACGAGGGAGGAGAGTGGAATCAGTGCAGCCAGAAGGAAGGTACCTGGACGGGTGGGCCCTGCCATTTGGGGTCCTGAAGGTGTGAACACAGAAAACGAAGTTCCTCCCTTGGAGTACGTCTTCCACCAGGCTTGCTTCCTCGAATGCAAGAGTGCTCTTCACTACAAATGAGAATAACCTGGGGGTTATTAAGACCGTCCAGCTTTGGCCTTCCTCCAGGATCAATTCATTGGGAATCTCAAGAACGGGACCTCACACCAGTATTTTATTAATTTTTGGCTTTATTGAGATATAATACAATAACTTCATTTGTTTTAAATGTGCACTTTGATAAATTTGGGTAATTGCAGTCATGTGATCGTCGCAATAAACAAGATACAAAACGGCTCCATCGCCCTAAAACGGTTCCTCCTGCCCTTTGGCAGTCAACCCCTTTTCCTGACTCCCAGTCCCAAGCGACCATCACTGTCACCATAGTTTTGCCATCTCTACAATTTTATATGAATGAATATAGTCTTTGGTCTGTGAGTGCTGAAACTTAGCATAATGTGTTTGAGTTTTATCTGCGTTCTGTGTATTTATGTTTCCTTCTTTCCCACCCCTCCCCCCAGAGTCAAGCATAAACATTTTAATGTACTTTATCACACTCATCCTTCGTCATAGCTCTGTGACAGAAGTATTATCATCTTGCAGTTAAATAAATTACGAGGAGTTCCCTGGTGGTGTAGTGGCTTAAGGCTTCGGCGCTGGCGCTGTCAGTGCTGCGGCCTGGGTTCGATTCCCAGTCAGGGAGCTACCCACATACCAAAAAGCAAAATAAATAAATAAATAAATTACGGTTTCACGAGATTAAGAGAGCTGGTAAAGATAACACAATTCTTTCCTCTTTATCACTGAGTAGCACATCATACTGTGAATACACCCCTATCTATTTCTCCTTTCTCCAGCTGATGGACATTTGGGTTGTCTTTGTGTGAACCTAAGTTTTCATTTCTGTCAAAAAAATCATAGGAATGGGATTACTAGGTTATAGATAACTATGTTTAACTTTATAAAATACTGGTATACAATGTTTTCCAAAGTGGAGGTACCATTCTCCACTCCCACCAGCAATGTACGAGACGTCCATCATTCTGCATCCTCACCAGCACTTAATGTTGTCAGTCTCTTCATTTTAACCATTTTAGAGGGTGGGTAATGGTATCGCACAGGGGTTTTAATTTGCATTTCTCAGATGGCTGGTGATGTATAACATCTTTTTCATGTGATTATTAGCCGTTTGTGTATCTTCTTTGTGAAGTGTCTATACAAATCTATTGTTTATTTTTTATTGGATGTTTCCCTTATTAACTGAGTTGAATCATTCTTTATTCAAGCTTTTTGTCAGTTTTGTTCTAATATGTGCCTTACCTTTTCATTTTCTTTTTTTTTTGTTTTTTTGTTTTTTGGTATGTGGGTAGCTCCCTGACTGGGAATCGAACCCAGGCCGCAGTGCTGACAGCGCCAGCGCCAAAGCCTTAAGCCACTACACCATCAGGGAACTCCAACCTTTTCATTTTCTTATCTGTGGCTTTTGAACAGTAAACATTTTTTATTTTGCTAAAGTACATTTTATTAATTTTTAAATAGCTGTCACTTTTTGTGTTTTGTTTAAGAAATCTTTACCTAAACCAATGTCACAAAGATTTCTCCTATGTTCTTTTCTAGACATTTAATATAGCCTTTTTCCGTGTGGGTTGAAGCACTATTTAGTCAAAAGACTCTTTTCCCCAACCAGATTACTTTGGCAACTTTGGAAAAAAATTCAACTGATCATATAAGTGTGGATCTATTTCTAGACCTTATTCTGTTCCATTGATACATATGTCTGTCCTCATGGCAGTACATCTTGTCTCGATTACCATAACTTGATAGCCTTAAATCAGGTAATGCAAGTCCTCCAACAGTCCTTAAAAAAAAAAAGTTTTGGTTATTACTAGGTCCCTTGCCTTTGATATAAATTTTAAAATCAGCCTGCCAGTTTTCCAGAAAAGTCTATTTGGATTTTGATTGGGATTTCTTAGAATATGTAGATAAATTTGGGGAGAATTGCCATCTTAACAATATTCTTTTGGGAGTTCCCTGGTGGAGTAGTGGCTTAAGGCGTCAGCGCTGGCGCTGTCAGTGATGCGGCCCGGGTTCGATTCCCAGTCAGGGAGCTACCCACATACCAAAAAGAAAAACAAAACAAAACAATATCCTTTCAAACTATGAACACGGAATCTCCCTATTCATTAGGGTCTTCTTTAATTTCCCTTAGCATTTTTTCAAGTTTTCAGTCTGTAGGTTTGTACATCTTTTGCTCAATTTCTAAGTATTTTTTTCCTGGTGTTATCATAAAGGGAGTTGTTTTTAATTTTATTTCTAATTGTTCATTGCTGGTTTATAAAATTACAATTGGTTTTTGTATATTGACCTATACCTTGAGACCTCACTAAATTTACTAATTGGTTCTAGTGACTTTATAGTAGATTCACTATTCTTTTCGTTTTGATTATTGATTGAGATACAATTCCCGTGCCATAAAGCTTGCCATTTTAACGTGTAAAATTCAGTGGTTTTTAGTGTATTTTCTTACTTGTATAACCATCACCACTATTTATTTCCAGAATACTTTCATCACCCCAAAAAGAAATCCATACCCATTACCAGTCCCTCCTCACTTCCCCCCAACCCACCAGCCCTAGGCGACCACTAATAAACTTGCTGGCTCTATGGATTTGCTCTTCTGGACCTTTAACATAAATGGAATTATACAGTATGTAACCCTTTGCATCTGACCTCTTTCACTTAACAACATTTTCTGTGTGCATCTGTATTGTAGCATGTATCAGTACTTTATTCCTTTGTATGGTAGAATAATATTCCATTGTATGGATACACCACTTTTTGTTTATTTATTCATCAGTTGATGGTCATTTGAGTTGTGTTTACTTTTTGGCTATTATGAATAATTCTGTTATGAAGAGTCATGTACAAGTTTTGCATGGGCATATGTTTTCACCTCTCTCTGGTGTATACCTAGAAGTAGATCGTATGGTAACTGTGTTTAACTTACCAAAGAGCTGCCAGACGGTTCCCAAAGTGGCTGCCCCATTTTTTTATTTCCACCAGCAAGTTGTGAAGGTTCCAAGTTTCTCCACATTCCCACAAATACTTATGATTTTCCTTTTTTAAAATTATAGCTATCCTAGTGGATACAAATTGATATATATATATAATATATATATATAATTTATTTATTTATTTAATAAAAATATTTTTGTTGTTAGAATTATTGGGGTGACATTGGTTGAAGTGGTATCTTATTGTGGCTTTAATTTATTTATATTTTCTTAATGAGTAATGATATTTAACATCTTTTCATGTGTTTATTGGCCATTTGTATATCTTCTTTTGAGAAATGTCTATTCAAATCTTTTGCCCATTTTTGGTTGGATTATTTGTCCTTTTATTGTTAAGTTTTAAGAGTTCTTTTTGTTTGTTTTAATTTTATTTATTTATTTATTTATTTATATTGTTAGACTTATTGGGGTGACATTGGTTAACAAGAACTACATAGGTTCCAGGTGTAAAATTCTACAGTGCGTCGTCTATGTGCTTCATTAGGTGTCCACCACCCCGTGTCAGCTCTTTATATATTCTGGGTACTAGGATACATGATTTGTATCAGATACATGATTTGTAAATATTTCTTGCATCCTGTAGGTTGTCTTTATACTTTCTTGAAAGTGTTCTTTGATGCACAAAGTTTTAAATTTTTTTTTTTTTTTTTTTTGCTTTTTGGTATGTGGGTAGCTCCCTGACTGGGAATCGAACCCAGGCCGCAGCGCTGACAGCGCCAACGCCGAAGCCTTAAGCCACTACACCATCAGGGAACTCCCAAAGTTTTAAATTTTGATGGACTCCAGTTTATCTATTTTTTTCTTGGTTGCTTCTCTTTTGGTGTCATATCTAAGAAATCATTGCCTAAATTAAGATCATGAAGATTTACTCCAATGGTTTCTTCTAACAGATATATAGTTTTAGCTCTTGTATTTAGGTCTGTGATACATTTTGAGTTAATATTTGTACATAGTGTAAGAGAGGGGTCTGACTTTATGCTTTTTTTCTTCAGATTTATTGAGATATGAATTACATATAATATTCTGTAAGTTTAAAGTATACAACATGATGATTTGATACATATATATATTGAGAAGTGATTACCACAATAGGTTAGTTAACACACTCATCACTTTATATAATTACCATTTTTTTCATGGTGAGAATATTTAAGATCTACTCTCTTAGCAGCTTTCAAGTTTATAATACAACATTGTTAACTATAGTCATCATGCTGTACATTAGATTCCCAGAACTTATTCATCTTGTAACTGGAAATTTGTACCCTTTGACCAACATCTCTCCATTCCCCCCATTCCCCAGCACAACCACCATTCTACTCTCTATGAGCTTGGCTTTTTTAGATTCCACATATAAGTAATATCATACAGTATTTGCCTTTCTTTGTCTGACTTATTTCATTTAACATCATGTCCTCAAGGTCTATTAATGACAAGTGGAAGGATTTCCTTCCTTCTCATTGCTGAATAATATTTTACATATGAATGATATTCCACATATAAATAATATTCTATACATGTGTATAATATATATAAATCACATCTTTTTACCTATTAATCTGTAGATGGACACTTCAGTTATTTCTGTATCTTGGCTGTTGTCAACAATGCAAGGATAAACATAGGGGTGCAGATATCTCCTCGAGATGTTAATTTCTACTTTCTTTGGCTATATACCCAGAAGTGGCTTCACTGGATCACATGGTAATTCTATTTTTAATTTTTGAGGAATATTGGCACTATTTTCCATAGTGGCTGTACCAGTTTACATTCCTGCCAATAGTGTACAAGGGTTCCCTTTTCTCCACATCCTTACCAATATTTGTTTCTCTCTTATCTTTTTGATAATACACATTCTAATAGGTATGAGGTAACATATCATTGTGGTTTTGATTTGCATTTCCCTGATGCTTAGCGATATTGATCATGTTTTCATGTATCTATTGGCCATTTAAATATCTTCTTTGGAAGAATGTGTATTTAGGTCCTTTGCCTATTTTTTAATAGGATTATTTGATTTTTTCTATTAAGTTGTATGAGGTTCTAATATATTTTGGATATTAATCCCTTATCAGATATGTAGTTTGCAAATATTTTCTCCCATTTTGTAGCTCGCCTTCTCATTTTGTTGAAAAAACTTTTTTTTGGTGCAGAAGCTTCTTAGTTTGATGTATTCCCACTTACTTATATTTGCTTTTGTTGCTTGTGCTTTGGGTATCGTATCCAAAAAACTGTTGCCAAGATCAGTGTCAAGGAGCTTTATCTTATGTTTTCTTCCAGAAGTTTTATTGTTTCAGGTCTTACATTTAAGTTTTTAATCCATTTAATCCATTTAACTTTTATGAGTAGTATAAGATAGAGGTCCAATTTCATTCTTTTTTGTTTTTAAAGGACTGTGCAATTTATTTTTTATTTTTTTTATTTTTTATGTGGGTAGTTCCCTGGCTGGGAATCGAACCCAGGCTGCAGCACTGATAGTGCTGAAGCCTTAGCCACTACACCACCAGGGAACTCCCTCCAATTTCATTCTTATGCATGTGATTATCCAGTTTTCCCAACACCATTTATTGAACAGACTATTCTTTCCCCATTGAGTATTCTTGGCTTTCTTATCAAATATTTGTTTATTTCTGGGCTTTCAATTCTCTTTCCTTGGCCTGTGAGTCTATTTCCAAGCAAGTAACACACTGCTTTGATTACTATAGCTTTGTAATATAGTTTGAGATCAGGAGGTGTGGGGCTTCTAGCTTTATTCTTTTTTCAAGATTGTTTTGGCTCACTGGGATCAGTTGTGTTTCTATACACTCACAACAAAATATCAGATCCTTTTTCCATGAATCATTATGTGACATTCATTTTGAAGTTCTGCTCAGATAGTGTCTGCAGCTGTATTTTGTTTTCTCCCCCCGGCTTTATAACTATGGAAGGAGTGGGGAAAGGGCACGGAGCTTCCATGTCTCTAGCTCCACTCTTCACTCCTGCCTTTGTTTGTCATAACTTATTTGTTAAAGAAATTAGATGGCTTGTCCTGTAGTCTCCCACAGTCTGTATTATGTTGATTGTAGCCTTGTGGTATCTTTTGCCATGTGCTTCCTATGAATTTGTAGTTAGATTTAAGGTCTTGATCATATTTAATTGGGGAGGAGGTAAGATTGCTTCACAAGTAGAGTCCCCTTCTCTCAGAAGGCACATCATGTCTAGCCACATATCTTCTTGTGATGTTAGTAGCCACTAATGATGATTGCAGATGATATTATGTCATCATTCCTTCTTCATTTAATAGCTGGAAAATGTCTATAAAGATAAACTTGCCCTCATCAACTATTTGGTTATTCAGAAGTACAGTTTATAAAGGAAACACATGATAGATGCTTGATTCTTTACCTTTGTTTCCAATTTTTAAACATAATGAGTCCTTAAAAGGTAACCAATGAGGTTTTCTTTGGTTTTGAATTATTTTTAGTATAACAATACTTTTAGGGATTTAAATATATTTATACGTTTTATTTCACTGTAATTATTACCTTTGTGTCCCATCTTTGACCAGTGGGAGCCTCTTCATATTGGTTTTCTAAGTCTTTTGACATGAATCTAGTGGTCTTTGGGAAACCTGCTGCTTTTTTGTTTGACAAGATGTCTCCCCCAACAAAACAATTTTTGATGTTTCAGGCTTATCTTGTATATTTCTTGTCCCAGAAATAAAATCAGACATTTCTCCAAAGAGCTTTGATTCCTTTTAGTGGGAAATGGCATTTGGAGACCTAAATCAGGATAATAAAGTTGTTTATTTCTATTGAGTTGGTCGTTATTTATACATCTTTCCAGTAGAAAAAGCTAGGAAATGTATGTACAAGTTCCAAAAATTAAGTTCACAAACTTGTCCTAGAAAAGGGCTACATACCTCATTGCTGAATATCACCATGGCTACTTTTGAAACATTCCCCTTGGGAAGCTGTGCACCGATACCAGCACCTAGTCTACCCTTCAAAGCAATGTTGGAACTCTTTTTCTGGAATGGCCATCAGAGCTGTCATTGTATGACCCTTGATGTCTTGAATGTCATCAAAATATCTTCCTTTCGATATTTCCTTTATCTTGGGGTAAAGAAAAAAGTCATTGGGGCCAGATCAGGTGAGTAGGGAGGGTTACTTGTGTACTGGCTAAAAACTCCCTCACATACTGTGCTGTGTGAGCTGGTGCACTGTGGTGATGCAAGAGCCATGAGTTGTTGGCGAAAAGTTCAGGTTGTTTTCATCTAACTTTTTCATGTAGCCTTTTTAGCACTTCCAAATAATAAACTTGGCTGACTGTCCAGTTGGTACAAATTCATAATGAACAATCCTTCTGATATAAAAAATGTTAGTAACATTGTTTTGACTCTTGATTTGGACTGACGGAATTTCTTGGTCATGGAAAATTGACTGATTTCCATTGTGTACTTTGATGCTTTGTTACAGGGTCATATTGGTACACCCATGTTTCATCACCAGTGTTAACACGACCCAGAACATCATCTTGCTTCTCCCAAAGGTCTTGGCAAACTTCCACTCTCCTTTGCTTTTTTTCATCGGTGAGCTCCTTCGGGACCATTTCTGCACACACCTTTCTCATGCCAAGGTTTTCAGTTAACATTTTCCTAACTGTTTCTCTATTGACATTTACTTGGTCTGCTATGCTGCTCACAGTCAGCTGATGATTTTGATACACAATTCGACAAATTTTTGCAATGTTTCCATCAGTTCTGTTTGTTACTGGCCACCCTGAACTTTCTTCATCAGTGATGCCTTCTCTTCCCTCAGAAAAACATTTAATCCATTTGTACACTGCTGTTTTCCTCATGGCATTATCCCCAAAACTTGGACTAACATGTCCCTGAGTTCACTTACACCCTTGCCAAGTTTAACAAGAAATTTAATGTTTGTTCATTGCTCTCATTCAAGCTCTGACATTCTTGCAACAGCACACAAAAACACGCAATAACAATAATGAATGCCACTCAGCAAGACACCACCACACATCAACATGAACACAGCTGTGAGACACAGATACACCAAGGTTAGGACACCTTACCGAGTTGTTTATACAGTGCTGCTAGTGTAAGCGCATGGTGCCCAGTTTGCAAACTGAATTGTCAGACCTCATGCTATTCATGACAAAGTTAAAATATATATTTAATATTTTTCAACAAAATTTTCTTAATCTTATAGCTCTCACTTTCTCCTTCTTTTTCTTTTTTTTTTTTTATGATATTTGTAACACAGGTAATTTTATTTTATTTTATTTTATTTTTTGCTTTTTGGTATGTGGGTAGCTCCCTGACTGGGAATCGAACCCAGGCCGCAGCACTGACAGTGCCAGCGCCGAAGCCTTAAGCCACTACACCATCAGGGAACTCCCTCCTTCTTTTTCTCCTCAAAAAAGATCCCCTGTTCTCAATAATATAAGGTCTGTCTGGGAAGTATCCAGCTACGAAAAATGGAGACACTTGTTGGAGAAGATGTAAGGTACAAGAGATATTGTATATAGGACAATGACACGTCAGCCCCCTTCAATTGTCAGTCTTTGTTGATTGCAGCCCGTACACGTTCCACACTGTCAGGTGTTCTGCTTGCTGCGGGTCTTCCAGAACTTGGATCATTTTCAACACATTCTCGACCATCTTTGAAGGCTTGTGCCACACTTTTATTTGCGCAGCACTCACTGCATCATCCCCGAAAGCCTTATGAATCTTCCGAATAGTTTCTGAGGAGGAATGGTCAAGCTTGACGCAAAATCTGATGCAGATTCGCTGCCCTACTCACTTGGTCATTTTAAGTGCACCGGCTACCCTGTACGCATTTTGACGCAATGGCGTCTAGCACCCGCACTGAGTAGTAGTCGGTGTTCATGCATCTGCATTCCAGTCCAGTCTTCTTGGCTATCAGGTTGCATCGATGTCCATGTCACACAAACCATTCTCTTATATTGCCAATGGCTGGATTTTTTCCAGACCGACCTCGTAAACTGATGCTTATCACCACTCTGTTTTTCATGTGTTAACTCTTTTAATCCTTCTTACTATCTTATGAAGTTGGTAATGTTAAATCCTTATTTTACAGATGAGAAAATTGAGGCACCGGTCTTTAAGTGACTTGCCTAAGTCCACACAGCTAGTAAGGGACAAGGGTGAGCTCGGGCTGTCTGGTTCATAATCGCTGCATTTTTCTGTTCCTCTAGAAGACTCACATGTGCACCCCCATGCACACTCCTGGTCCTAACTGATCTGGACCCTCTTGCTGGAAGCAGGACGTGCCTGGGCTTCAGGCTTCAGTGAATTGCCTCTCCTGGACTTCACGATGCCCTTTCATGCTGGGCTCTGCCCCTGCCCTGATGACAAGGCCTTCTTGTGACTGTTACACAGCTTACACCACCCTAACCTCAGCTCTTCCAGGATCTGGGCATGGTTGCTTTAACTCCTCAGTTTAGGAGCTGCTTAGCTCCTGGGGTGTGAATCCTCTGTCAGTAACACCACAGAGAGGCTTGCTGCCCCGGACTGGGACCACCCACTGCCAGTCCTGAGCTGGGAACCAAGATGGAAGAAAAGAAATGGCTGTAAGGGAGCACTGTTCTTACTTCTAAAGTAGAGCTCTCTGCACAAAAATGGAAGTTACAAACCTTGAAGGGACTTCCAATCATTTATTCCAACCTCCCCATTTTACTGATGAGGAAACTGAGGGCTAGAGTGGCAGTGCATTTCCCTGATATACCCAGCTGGCTCAGAGCTGCAGTGTAAATCACATCCACATCCAGTGGGAAAGCACGTTATTGCTAGTGTTAGTGTTAGTGTTAGTGTGCAGTTGCCTTAGCACCAAGTGAGCGCAGGGATTTGATCTGGTCTTCCTCACAACACCGTCTTTCTTCTGAAAGATATGCTGACATGGGGCAATGACGGACGTCTCTCATTCCATTTTAGTCACAGAATGTCAGAACCTATAGGGCACTGATTTCCAGGGCATGGTGCTGACGTCATAGATGGGTGGTACGTGAAATGAAATGGGTGGTGCCCATTTTTTAATTTTAAGAGTGATGTATTTATGTTGCTGTGTCCTACTGAAGTATATCACTAGACACCAAATCTACTAATGTTTATTATATTTGTATGCGACTGTGTAGGAGGGAGCTTAGTAACTAAAAATATATTCAGTATATAATAGCATGGGTGATTTTTTGCTTAGGGAAAGACATACTATGCAGGTGGCTAAAGTTTGGGAAATGCTGTCATGGAGAATACTAACAATCTGGGAAGAAAGGCTTAAACCAGGTGCTTGCCTATAATAAAATGACATACCCTCAGCCTCATTAATTACCAAAGAAATGCAAAATAAAACTAGAATGCAATAGAGAAAATCTACTTATTAATGAAAATACATGTATGTGTGTCTAAGAAAGAGAGGAATAAAGGAAAAGAAGGAAAGAGAACGATAGAGCAGGTTAATAAAAACTGCTTCTCTAGTGGGGCTGGGGCTGGGGCTGGGGAATGGTTTCCAACCCTGAGTTCTGGGGAGAAAATGGGATACCCAGAGGCCAGCTTTTCTCACAGAGCAAAGGCCACTCCCCTCAAAAACAAATGAACAAAAAACTGCCTAGAGATATTTTGTTACTCAGGGCCCAGAATTAAGGCCCCTGGCCTCACCTGACAAGTTATGTCTTGCTAAAACAACACATTGCCCAGTGGCATGTGTACCTCCTGTTATCTATTTGAAGAAGCCAAGTTACCAGCAATGGTATCTTCTATGGAGACCAGCATGCAGCTCAGAAGGGTGCAAACTGCATTTACTTTGCAGGGACAGTCATGTGTTAGTGTGGGTTGTGTCACCCAGAAAAGCAACAGATAGATCTGTGCCATCTGCTCAGACAGTTACATGTGCAGGGAAACCCATAAAGTGCTCTGGACAGTGGTCAGGTAACCTGCGTGGTGCTCTAAATGGTCAGTGCCGGGGCCACCTGAGCATCCCAAGATTAACCAATCCCTTCAGTGGGCCATCCATGTCCACTGAAAATGCTGCCCCCAAAGGAAGTAGTTTCTTTTTCACACCAGAACAGAACCTGAGACCTATTGTAACATTTTCTTTTTTTGTACCTTAAAAAAAATCTCTAGTAATTTCCTTGAAGCAATATGTGTGCGTGTGCATGAGAGAGAGAGAGAGAGGTCAGCCAGACAACCTTCCTTTTGGCCCCTTTACTCAAATGCTGGGGGAGATGTGAATCTTGCACAGACTTCAACTATCTCAACTGGGAGTCTTTCCTGCTGCAGGGCATCCTCCTTAGGGACTGGCTGCTGCCCTTGGAATGAAGACTCACGTGACCCTAGAGTCAGCGTGAAAAACTCGAGGGCCACCGTGAAGTTCTTTTATACCCTCCTAATAGTTGCCCTACCTGTAGATTAGCAACTGATTTTCTTAAACTAGTTCATGCCTTATGTTCCACACCAAGAGGCAGCAAACCAGATAGTAAGCATTTTAGGATTTGTGGGCCATATAGTCCCTGTCTCCACCTCTCGACTCTCCGCTGGTAGCTAGAAAACAGCCATAGATAATACATAAATGAAAGAGCATCGTTGTGTTTCAATAAAGCTTTATTTATAAAAACAGGAGCCAGCCTTGGCGCACAGGCCAGGAGGTTGCTTATCCCTTCTTCTACATTTACAGAGAAAGGCGGTGGGATGGGGTAGGGAGAGCTAACATTTTGGGGTATATACTATGTGCCAGGCACTGGGCTAGCTCCTTTGACTCATGGTATTTCATTTAGTCCTTATAAAATTCACTGTATGGAAGAAATGATCAATATTCTCATTTTATAGCCAAGGAAACAGAGGCTCAGATAGGATGCTCAGCAGATGCTGCTAAGATCTGAACTCGGGCATATGAAGTTCCAAAGTCTGTGCTCTTTCTACAGAAACAAGAATCTGCAGAATGCTGCGGCCAGAAGGGCCTCAGAGGTCACCAAATTCATCCTCACTTTATAGAGAGGAAATGGGAACCGTAGGGGGAGATCAGACTGAGGCAAACTTGTCTTCTTTCTCCAGCTTATGCAGTAATAGCTCTAATGCTGTCGCTTGGGACAGTGTCTCCCCTCCTGAATAAGTGGTTTTCAGCAGGGACTCTCCCTTCCCTGGAGCAGATACCAACTTCTACCTTACATGCTTCCCATTCTCCTGCCCTCATCTTCTGCTGAACATCTAGTAACACATCACAGAAACAGCTCACAATTGTTTTCTCATGGGAAGATCAATAATTATTGTAGCAATGATTACGGAGGTTTGAATTAGCTGGACAACTTTATTTTATTTTATTTATTTATTTTTGTAGTATGTGGGTAGTTCCCTGGCTGGGAATCGAACCCAGGCCTCAGCACTGACAGCGCCAGCGCCGAAGCCTTAAACCACTACACCATCAGGGAACTCCCTTGGACATCTTTATGCTGCAAGTAACAAACTCTAACTCAAATTAGCTTAAAAGATAAAGGCCATTTACTGGCTCACATAACAGAGCAGTCCAGAGATGGGGCTCACTTCCACAGTGGGGACTGGGTATAGGCTCCAAAACACGTGCCCAGGACCCACCTTCTTCCTGTTGGCTTCTCATCACCCTGAGCATTGGTGTTAATCACAGGCAGCCTTTCCCTCCTGGTGGCAAAAGGCTGCCAGAAGCTCCTGGGGCTACATTCTTCCTTATTTGCATATTTCCTCCAAAGAAGAGGGCTTTTCTTTCCCAGAAGCCCCAGTAAACATTTTCTTGCATCTTATTGGCTTGGGTTAACTATCTTTATGCATTTATTTATGTATTTATTAATGTGGGTAGCTCCCTGGTTGGGAATCGAACCCAGGCCGCAGCGTTGACAGCGCTGAGGCATAGCCACTACACCATCAGGGAACTCCTAACTATCCATTTTATTTTATTATTATTATGTGGTTTTTTTTTTTTTTTTGCTTTTTGGTATGTGGGTAGTTCCCTGACTGGGAATCGAACCCAGGCCGCAGTGCTGACAGCGATAGCGCGGAAGCCTTAAGCCACTACACCACCAGGGAACTCCCCTCAACTATCCATTTTAAACTAATCACTGCACCCAGAGGGTGGGACACTGTCTTAGGCCAATCAGGACCCACCCCGGAGCTGAGGTAGCAGGTAATTTTACCTAAACCACACAGCTCAAACCAGGGAAGGGTTAATTTCCCCATGAGCAATCAGGGTGGTGGTGGCCGGAGAAGAGAGATTGGCAAACAAAACTGCCTGCTCTGGGTTGAACTAAGGGTCCTCAGAGGGCTCTCCCATTCCTGAGAGTTCTCTGTGTATTCTACTTTTTCTCCTCTAGGCAGGGAAGGGGGTTTTAGAATGTACTATCCCTCCATCATCTTCTTGGAGATAAGGGTGAGCCTCATTCTACTCCTCCTGGCACACGAGCCATGTGTGAATGGCGCCCTGGGTGAATATGGGCACCTGTGCTCCCAATGAGCACTTCTTGGTGGCCACATGTGCATCTGAATCTAGAGGTGTTCAAGTGACTCACTGTGGAAGGGTTTGAGATGTTTTAAATAGAGAAAGCAGCACTAGAAACAGCCACTCACTCTCCAGGGTGAGTAAAAACTGATGCTAGAGAAGTGAGCAGGGCAGAGTGCTTATTTCACTAACCCAGTGATCCTTGGCACAGTTTTAATGCTATTTAGGGTGCCCCTGCCCACAGCCCTCTCAGAGGAGGTCAGAAGGCAATCAGCAAATTATGAAGCTTGCAGCCTTTTTGAAAGTTCTCATTAGTAAGTGATACATCAGAGTCACCACAGGCCATCTTCACTGAGTGCCAGAAACTGTAATAGAGACACTGCTCTGGTTCCGATTTAGGATGATCAGGTAGAAGTTGTCTTTCTTATGGGGTGGGGGGAAGGGAGAGGTGCCAGGAGTCCTTTGAAATCCTTTCCGCCCTAGGATGAAGATTGACATATGATACACACACAACTGTGGATCAGTCGTGGAAACAAAGGAGGAGATATTAAAACCTATGGCCATTTAGTGGCCTCTTGTTTCTATTTCATTGTTTTGGTTGTGACACATTTATGTATAGAAGGTCGTTGGCTGTCTTACATTGTTTAATGGTTTGTATTTTAACTTTCTTCCTGATTTTCCTCACAGTCAAGGTTCTTAAGGTCCAGTCCTTAATCTCTGAGGAGAGTTGCTCTGGTTACCTCAGTTGGTTAAAAGCCAAAATTAGGGCAATTCCACTCCCATGGATATGAATATTCCCCGAAAGAACTGAAAGCAGGACCTCAAAACAGACACCTGGACACCAGTGTTCATAGTAACATTTATTCACAACATCCAAAAAGTGGAAACAACCCAAATATCCATTGAGAGATAAATTAATAAATAAAATGTGGTATGTCCATACAATGGAATATTATTCAACCATAAAAAGAATGAAATTCTGTTATAGCCTAATGTGGATGAATCTTCATAATATTATGCTAAATGAAATAAGCCAGACAAAAAAGGATAAATAGTGTATGGTTCCACTTAGAGACAGAAAGTAGAATGAGGTTTCCAAGGGCCAGGGAGAAGGAGGAATGGAAAATTTTTGTGTAATGAGTGCAGCATTTCTGTTTGGGATGATGAAATGTGCTGGAATTGCAGGGCGGTGATGGTTAGTTACACAACAGTGGGAATGTGCCTCATGCCACTGAACTGTACACTTAAAAATGGTTAAAATGGTCAGTTTTATATTAGTAGTATGCCTATTTTCCCCCCTACACAAAAAGACTTTTAAGTCAAAGTTAGGAGCAAAATCTAAGTAGGGGCCTGAAAGCTCCATTCTGTCTTACATACCACCTCAGACCCATCCCAAGCCCAGCTGGTGATTAGAAATCAGTGCCCTGGGCCGCAAGAGTCTGGCTCAGGGCAGTCTCTTCCAGTTGCTTGGAAATACAATATAATTCATCTCATGCTTTAATGGTGGGTTAGGAGAGTTTTGGCCATGACACTGAGGGTATACCTTGGAGGTGTAAGTATTATAAATGAGACATCCACATTGTTCAAGCATCCAAAAAACAAAACCCAAAACAAACAACGACAAAAAACCAGGTACTAAAAATTCTCCCTCTTACCCTTTTCCCCATTCACTTAGTTCCCTTGTCCCCCAACAGGTGACTCTTGTTTTGGGTTTCTTGTTTATCTTTCTAGAAAAGTTTTAAGTATATACAAGCTACCATGGATACATGTTATTTTTCCCTCTCTTTTTGTTTACCCAAATGGTAGCACACTATTCTGAACCCTGCCTTTTTTTTGTTATAATGTATCTTGCAGAACGTTCCATAAAATACATAAGGAGATTCTTTACTCTCTTTTTATAGCTGTATAATGTTCCAACATATGGAGGTACCATAATTTATTTAACCAATTCTTTGTTGTTGAACATTTAGCTGTTTTTAATATTTGGCCATTACATAATTATAATGGATAACTTTGTATGAATGTCATTTTACACATGTGTAAGGATATCTGTAGGAAAAAATTCTGGAAGTAAGATTATTGGATCAGAGGGTATATGCATTAGTAATTTTGAGAAATACTGACAAATTTCTCAAATCACAGGTAGTCAACTTACCTTCCTACCAGCAATGTGTGAGAATGCTTGCTTTCTGGTCCACAGAGTGTGGGATTTTTACTAGTATAATGGGTGCAAAATGATACCTCAATGTGGTTTTAATTTGCATTTACCATATGACTAGGGCTGAGCAGCTTTTCATAATGAAAGCCACTTTTCTTTCTGTGGACTATCTGTTTATAGCTTTTGCCCATTTTTCTCTTGGGCTTTTTCTCATTAATTTGTAGGAGCTCTTTAAATATTGGGGAAATAAATGCTTTGCCTGTGATCTGAGCTGAAAATATTTTTCCAAGTCTGTTATTTACTTTTTGACTTTGTTATTTGCCTGGCAAAATTTTTTATGTAGCCATATTTATCAATTTCTTTTTAGTGGTTTTTGGATTTTCTGATGTCATGGAAAAAACCTTACTCTCTTTGGAGTTATAACAGAATCCTCTCATATCTTCTTCTATTACTTCAGGGTTTCATCTGTTTTTTTTTTTTCATTTCAAACTTTGACCCAATTGGAATTTATCTTCATATGCAATGTGAAGTATGGATCCAACTTTGTTTTTCCAGTGGCTACTCAGTTGTTTCAATACTATATATTGAGAAATCAATCTATTCCCCCACTGGTTTTGGATTCTCTCTGAATACTGTGAGTTGGAGTGTTATACCAGAGTCCCTTCCTTAGGCAGGTCCCATCTTTTCTCCCTCATTTCTATGGAACTGCCCAAAGTACATCTTAGGCTCTCAGCAAATGTTTCTGGAAAAATGACCCCAAGTGCTTTGCTCATCTATCTGCATTTCTAACCTCTCCCAGATCTCATGGAGTAATTGATCCCTATCTTTGATGCTTTAAAAATATTTTTTTTGTTATTCTTGGTCTAGTTTTTAAGTTATTCTTCATAGAAGGAATTGTTCTAAGTTATCAAGTTCACTACTTCCATATGTTGAACCATCCTTGAATTCCTGGAATAAACCCCACATGATCATTATATATTAATTTTAATAGGCTATATTCTAATTACTAATATAGCATTTGGTCTTTTTGCACTAATATTAATTATATATTATATATTAGTTATCTATTTAGTGAAATCTTTACTGATTTGACATCAGTCTTATGTTCATATTTTTTAAATTTTGAAAATTTTTCTTCTTTTTCTCTAGTATGTATTATAACAGTTTAAACAACCCTGGGGTTATCTGCTCTTTAAAGGTTTGATAGACTTCCCCTGTGAAACCTGTAGTGCAGTCCTCTTAATTGTAGTCACTGAGACCCTTGCTGGACAGGGCGGGGAGTGGGGGTGGAGCATTGTAATCTAAATGACAGACTGTATTTGATTCACACCAGTTAACACAGCTGGAGCTGGAGCAATTGTGTGATAAAAAAAATAATGCTAATAAATTTCCAATACTATGAAATTATAAAAATTAAATTTTGGGTTTTGTGTGTGTGTGTGTGTGTGTGTGTGTGTGTGTTGCAACAGTCAAAAAGCTTTAAAATCTTTTATTTAACTCATTTTGTGCTTTAGCCTTTTTCAGACACCAAAATACGTTCAACCACTTCCCAAACTTTATTCTGTCTTTCTCAGTCATCTGAATTCTAGAGATGTGCCTGTGTAGTTTCTTCTGGCCATAATAATAACCCTCCCTGCAATTCCCAAAGCTAATCTTCTATAAATTTTGACATTTTGCTCATCAGAAAACAATTCCTATTTTTGGGCTTCTTATCTGTACTGTTTTTCCCCAAAGGAGGGGGTTCATCTCTTTGATTGCTCCTTTAAGTGGGGTACACATGATCATTACAAATAAAGATGAAAACAAGGTGGGAAGGCAGAGCATCAAATCTCCAGTCTAAAGCAAAATCAAAACAAACAAAACTCCTTTAGGATAAAGTGCTATTTATTAATGGGCTGTTTTCTCACCTCTCTTCCTGAAGGAAAAAAATCACTCAGAGAGACCCTGATGTACAGCAAAAGGGTCTTGGGTCAAAAGCAACCTTTTGCAAGATGGCCTGATTTCATAGGAAGTATAGCACGTGGAGTGTAATTTGGGGTTTCAGAATCATAGGAGACTGAGGGCATCTGAATTGGAACCTGACCCCGTCTGTCCTCCCAATCCTGGGAAGAACGTGGGAGTCAAGGTCACCACACACACAAGAAGCAGTAGAACTTCAGAAGGATATTCAGCCAGTATGCACCCCGACTATGTGACTGGTGTGATTTTGCTGACTAAATGAAGTTAGCCACCAATTAGGGGAAGCCAGAAATTTTAGCTGCCCAGGTTCATGTCCGTTTCTGTCTCCAGATTGTAATCTTCTTTTTTTTTTTTTTTTTTTTTTTTTTTGCTTTTTGGTATGTGGGTAGCTCCCCCGCTGGGAATCGAACCCAGGCCACCCAGGCCGCAGCGCTGACAGCCCCAACGCTGAAGCCTCAAGCCACTACACCATCAGGGAACTCCCCAGATTGTAATCTTCTTGAGGACCGGATTTATATTTTCAATCTCTGATTCCCCCGTGTCTGGGACACAGAGTACAAGGGCAGTACATGAGAGCGCGGAATCATTAAAACAACGGCTTTTGGGTATTCATTTATTCATCCCTTGAATGTTTATTGTGTACCTGTGTCAGCCCTGTGCTGGGGACGGTAACGATGTGAGGACAACCCCGGTTTCTGGGGTTTGTTGCCCAATGGCACCAGATGCCAAAGCACCATAGGAGCTCGCAGGAGGGGCGGTGGATGTGGGCGCCCCCGCGCGGAGAGAGGCTTCCCACCCGCTGTCGTGGGGCCCTGCAAAGCGCGGACTAAGGACTCTTAGACGTGCTCCCGATCTGGAGGCCTCTCGCTGCCTGGGTCCCCAGTGCCGTGAGCGGCGATGCTCTGTCTTGGGTTTGAAAAGAGAAAGAAAAGCCGGGCGCCCGCCCGGACAGCCGCCCCCAGCCGCAGGCCCAACGCGCAGACTGGGCCCGGCTTGCGGGCCGTTCCCGGAGAAGAAAACGCACGCGCCTCGCGCAGACGCCGTAGCGTTCCAGGGACGGAGGCAAGCGCTCTGCCTAAGGCGCTGGCGCACCCCTGCTGGTGACGAGACGCGCTGCAGTGAGCCCGGTAAGAAAGAAGCAGATTTAGACTCTCTTAAGTCTTGAACGGTGTTTCTCCTGCAGGCAGAAAGCTGATCCCCAAGGGGAAACAATCTACCAAGGCTGACCAAGGGCCCCCATCTTCCCTACCTTCTGGGGGAATCAGGAATGGGTAAATGGTGCACAAAACTCCATCTGTAACCAGGGCCTTGGCTATTCCCTCTCCTGGCCCACTCACCACCTCCTTGGTACCTTATTTCGATCTTGAACCCACCCTAGGGAAAAAGTATATGATTTATTATAAGACATCTGACCCCCTCTTTTCCTGCAAATACAAGGAGGCTGGACGCGGGTACTGAGACAAAGAGCATAACTTGCAAGGTCTCTCTGTAGCTTTCTGCCATCTCCCTTCACCCCCTCCCCCAAAAGCATACAATTTGAGGATGTTTTTAAAAAGAGAGACTTTAACGCCTTCAACTAATCTTTTCCAAAAAGCGATAATTATAAATTCCAAACAAAAACTTAGAGGCAAGTGAGCTTCTCTCAGCCTTTTCATTTCAATAGATCTGCTAATTAAAAGCTATAATTTAACAAATAATGACTTGACCATTCTCACTTTGAAATCAAACAAAAACCTACGGTTAAATCGTTGGACTAGATAAAGATAATGAATCCGGGCACAATTCAGACTCCTGCTGGGCCTAGGCTGGGCCGCTTCCAGCAATGGGCCTGCCGCCTTTGATTAGCAGCAATGGTCGGAGCAAACTCACTGCAGGGAAGATAAGTGAGCAATTTGTGAGGCTAAGTGTTTTTTTGGACCCAATCCCACTGCTGATGGAGCAGGATGGAATATTTATCCCTTCCTGGCCCTCATTCATTGTCACTTGGTCAATTTCATTTTCTTCCCATCCCTTTCTGGCTCCTGGGAGAGAATGTTGTTTCTGAAGTAGTAAGCAGGAAGGAATCATGAAAAGGAAACCTAGCGATGAAACCAGGTGATGCTCACTGCATACAGCATTTTAAGTCGTTAATAAAATAATAAATGATGTAAATAAGATTGCATCCTACCTAGCACGCTCCCTCCCTTAGCTGGGAATTGGGCCTCTGTGCCAGGCTAAAAATAGCCTCATGTTCTGGAACCTTCCCCCGCAGCCCAAGCTTTCACCAGCTCCTGTGTGTGTCACCCTACTGCTCTGCCGGGGTGCTCATTCTCTGTGGCAGGAAGGCCTCAAACTCTCATCCATTCCTGGAGTCCTCAGAGAGAAGAGAATTGGGCATCTCTGCAAACGTGTCAGGGAGTTGTAGAGGGATCCTGGTGGAGCTAAAGCAAGAAGAGTGGGCACAGGGTGAGACCCCAGGAGAACACAAAGCTTGGACACTCTGAATGCCTGCAGGTGCAAGGAGGAAGGAGCTTCCAGGGGTATTCACACCACACTCTCATCACCTCCAGGACCTCAACCTGGGCTGTTATGATACATCCCAGGAACTGCTCCTGCTTTGAAATCATAAACCCCAGTATTTCCTTCTCTTGAGCACAATTACTGATCTTTTTCTCCCTCTCTCTCTCTCCCTGCCATTCTACCTGTACCTGTTCTTCAGCCTCAAATAAACCTGAGAACAGTCATCATTATCCTCATTATCATCGTTGTCATCATCCTCAACACTACCCTATATTAAGTGCTTGCAATGTGCCCAGCACGTCGCTAAGTAGTATATTACTAGTATATGTGGACTGATTCAGCTAATCCTCTCAAACACCCTGAAGCAATAATAATAGATTTTTAAAAATCCTTTGTTCTTTCATTTTCTTCCAGGCTCTTCCTGGGTTCTTTTCCTTTCCTGGACAACTGTACAGCACAGGCCGAGCAGTTCTGAATGCCTGCTACACCCTCAGAAGAAAGTGGTTCCATTGTACGAGGGGGATATTCTTGTTTCACCTTGTTGCCTTCATGCAACTGGACTATTCTTTTGGTGCCAATGAATTGGTCTGGGGATTGGGGCTGAAGCCCAAAGTGGCTATGGATAGGCTGGACATAAGCATGACCAGCCACCCATAATATGGTCTATGAGAGTCTGTGCAGTGGAGATGTCACCCAATCAGATTTTTTCTGGAGGTATGAATGTGAGATGCACATTGGGACAATGGAAGGCTACTTACATGAAGATGACCAATGATAACCACAATAACTGTATGTACCTGGATGTGTGTTTAACCGTCTAGTGGTCTCACAACATAGGTGCTATTAGCAACCCCACTTTAAAGATGAGAAAGCAGAGGCTTAAGCAAGTGAATCAACTTGCTGTGGGTCAAACTCAGGCAGTTAAGAAACTGTGTTCTATTTTTCAGAAATATTTAAAATTAAAAAATTTAAAAACAAAATACTAGATGGTTGCCAGCAATTAGGGGGTAAGGAGGGATGACTAGGCAAAGCACGTGGGATATCTTAGGGCAGTGAAACTACTCTGGATGAAAGTGTAACCATGAATACATGCCATTGTACATTCGTTGAAACCCATAAAATGTCAAGAGTGAGCCATCATGTAATCAATGGACTTTGGGTGATAATGATGTGTCCATGTCGGTTCATCAGTTGTAGTGGGGGAGGCTGGGAGATGGGAAATCGCTGTACCTTCTGCTTAATTCTGCTGTGAATCTAAAACTGCTGTAAAAATAACATCTATTTAAAAAAAGGCAATAGAGTCACATGGTCCGAATGTTTTTTTTTTTTAAAAAAGCATAAACACGTGTTGAGTAAAAAGTTTACCTCCCACCTCTGTTCTCTGTCCTCCCTGTCCTACCCCACCCCCACCTCTGCCTTTGATATTTCTCAGGCATCCTTCAAGAATTTCTTTATGCAAATGCAAGTATGTACAAATTATATATATATATTTTCACCCTTTCACACAAATGGTGCCTTACTCCCTGCTCTGTTCTGAGACTTGCTCTTTTCACTTAACAAGGTGCCTTAGAGAACCTTTCATGTTGATTCAATCCTCATTCTTTTTAAAGCTGTACAGCATTCCGTTGCATGGCTGTACCAATATTTATTTAAACAGTCCCTTACTGGTGAATATTTGGGTGGGTCCCAATCTTTTGCTTTTGAAAACAATGCTTTCATGAATAACCATGGCAGATATCACCTCATGTGTGCAGGTATATCTGTAGAATAAATTCTTGACAGTAGGACTGCTGGGCCAGAGGGAATATGCATATGCTATTACATAGCTATTGCCAAATTACCTTTATAAGAATGATGCCATTTTTTCCCTCCCGGCAGCTGTGTATTAGAGGGCCTGTCCTCTACCGAGTGGGGTGGGGGGCTGTCCCCTTAACCCTCTGCTAGACTTCTTCTGCTGGAGCTTCCTCCATGACTAGAATGCCAACACGCCCTTTTTCTGGTTCTCCCTGTGTCCCTAGGTCATCAGGTGACTGCCAAGAAAGTGTCCCTGCTGTCTCACTTCCCTGAGGAGGGTAGCACCCAAGGCGGTGGTTCTCACAGTGTGGCCTGGGACAGAAGCATCAGCATCACCTGCGAATGTGCTAGAAATGCACATTCTCAGGCCTTGCCCCGGACCTACTGAACCGGAAGCCCTAGGGGCCATTCCCAGAAACAAACCCTCTGGGTGATTCTGATGCATGTTCAAGGTTGAGAACCACTGTCCTAAGGCAACCTGAGTAAGTCTCTCCCTTGTTAGGAACTTCATAAGCAGCCAGTACCTGATGGCCAGCCATTTCACTTGACTTCTCCAGAGCTCGTGACTGTGACCTCCTTCAAATGTGTTACTCACTGGTTTCCACAAATCTTCTCTCGTGGTTTCTCTCTCATCTCTCTGATGTCCTTCTTCACCTTCCTTGGAGGGCTCCTCTTCACCACCCACTCCTTGCATGTTCTTGGGGAGCTGTCTGACACCCACACTCTTCATGCTACACGTTGCCCTGGGGCGATTCATCCACTCCCCCAGCATTACTGCCGTCGTCTGCTGACTCTTTGATCTGTATCTCCACTCCGGCCTCTCACCCCAGCTGCATGCGTGTATAAACCTCTGCCTGTTGGGAATATCTCTACTTAGATGTCCACCATCACCCCAAACCCAACTCTGCTGAAACTGAGCTCATCTTCTCAAGATTTCTTCCTCCTCCAGGGTTGTTTGTTTCAGGTAATTCCTTCACTATTTAAGTTGTTCAAGTCAGAAACCTTGGAGGTATTCTAGACTTTCTGCTTTCCCCACCCCTTCTATTCAAGCAAACACCAAGTCTTGTCTATTTGAAAATCCACTCCCTTTCCTCTATCCATTCCACCACTCCACCTCTAACTCAGGCTTCCACAGCCATTTCGTTTGCCTGGACTGTTGTAGTAGTTTCCTTGCAGGTCCTTTTGTCTCCACTAAGCCTGACCCAGCCTCCTCCACCTCTCTCAGACTGTGCTCAACACAGCTCTCAGGGTAATCTTTCTAAAATACAAGTCTGATCAACATATCCGCTGCTTAAAAGTCTTCAATGCCCCCCCACCTCCCACTTTGGGATAAAGATCCTACTCCTTGGCCTGGAATATGATATCTGCCCCCTCATCGCTGGCTATTCCCAGCCTGGAACTTTCTATTCAGAACACTGACCCATTAATTTTTCACCCTGCACACCATAGTATTCCACAACTTCATGCCTTTGTTCATGCTGTGCCCTCTTTTCAGAATGTCCTCCTCAGCCTTCTCCGTCTGGCCTACCCTGATCATCCTTAAAGACTCACCTTAGGTGTCATTCCTTCAGAGGTCTTCCCTGACCTCCCAGCCTCCATGCTTCAGAGCACTTTGTGTAACCTCTACAGCAATATTTTGCACATGCCTTTCCCTTTGTTGGCAATGCGTTTCCTCACCTCTTTGTCCTTCAGGTCCCCACTGAGAAGCCACTTCTGCAGGAATGCCATCCTTGATCCTCCAGGCTGAGTAAAGCCTTCCTGTTGGATGCTATCACAGCACCCTGCACCCCTTTGTACTATGCATCTCACACTTACATTGATTTTTTCCCCCCAAGAAAATATTAGTTCCTTGAAGGGAGAGACTGTCTTGTCACCACTGTATGCCCAGTGTTTGGTACACAGTAATCACTAAATATGTTAAATGTTCAATGATTGGGGAGGTGAATATGTACTGATTCTTTGAGGCTGCTGTAACAAAGTACCCAAAACTAGATGGTTTAAAACAGGAACTGGCTGTCTCACAGTTATGGTTGTTTTTTTTTTTTTTTGCTTTTTGGTATGTGGGTAACTCCCTGACTGGGAATCGAACCCAGGCCGCAGCGCTGACAGTGCCAGTGCCGAAGCCTTAAGCCACTACACCATCAGGGAACTCCCTGTCTCACAGTTAATGGAGGCTGGAAGTCCCAAATCAAGGTGTCAGCAGTGCCATGGTCTCTCCGAGGGCTTGAGGAGAATGTCCTTCTTACTTCTGGTAGCTTCTGGTGTTTGTGGCACTGCTGGGCTTGTGGACGCCTCACTGTAGTCACGTGGCTATCTTCTCCTTGTATGTCTTCACACCATCCCCTGTATCTGTCTAAAATTCTCCTTTATTTAAGGACACCAGTCATATTGGATTTGGGTTCATCCTAATGGCTTCACTGTAATTTGATTACCCCTGAAAAGTCCCTATTTCCAAATAAGGTTCCTTTCTGAGGAACTGAGGTTAGAACTTCAATATTTATTTTGGGGGGAGGGATGCGATTCAACTCATAACAGAATGAAAAACATTAGATTGAAATGATCTGTTTTGGGGGCCTGTCACCTCTGTTAAGATCCTCAAAAGGAGGACTGGTCTTTTGGCGAACTCCGCATCCTCCCCGTGTGGCACATGAACACGGCCCTGCCCAGTGGGGGCGGGCGGCATCCAAGCCACCCAGGGCCTGACTAGAACCAAAAGGCAGAGGAAGGCTGACTCTTTCTCTCGGCCTGATTGATGGGTGGAGCTGGTCTCTGGTTCTCAGACACGGACTGAAGGGCACCACCAGCTTTCTGAGCCTTCCGTTTGCAGACAGCAAATCACAGGACTCCCCAGCCTCCAAAATCACGTGAGCGAATTCCTCATAATAAAACACACACATTCTCTCTCTTTCTCTCTCTCTCTCTCTCTCTCTCTCTCTCTCTCTATATATATATATATATATATATATATATATATATATATATATATATATATATACCACACACACACACACACACACACACATATATATGATATCTGGAAAAATCCAGCCATAAATGCCTCTATTTTTCATGAAAGTTGGATACTTTCTGGACCACACATACACACACACACGCATAAAATTTCCAGTTCTGCACTGAATATAAATGTGTGGCTTCCCCCACTATACCAAGCAATTCTCCAACACCAGCTGGGTGTCCTACAATTTAACTCAATTCCGACACTATCTACCTACAGGTGGAATCAGATCTCACAGGGTAAGTGCTCAGTCCTACAAGATGGCTCTCCTGCTTTAGATGCCAATCCTAAGTCCATGTTGTCACCTATGCTCCTGGGGAACTGGCTATAGATTGGAGGTTCTAATGACCCTTGTTGGGTTCAATTTATTTGCTAACATGGCTCACAGTACACTTGCTTACTATTATATATATTATCTGTGTATTATTTATAACTCAGGAAAAGCCTGGTAGAAGAATGTATAGCGTGGAGCTAGCAGGCCAATCTCCACATCTTCACCAATCCAGGAGCTCTCCAAACCCAATCCTTTTGGGGTTTTTTGTTGTTTGTTTGTTTTTTTAAAGTGGTGAAACAAAGTGATAGTTTATTAAAGAGACAGTACACTCCAAAGAGGTAGGAGCAGGCTCCAGCAAAGAAAGTGGCTCAGGAGCCCATTTTTTGTTTTTTTTAATGGGGTCTTTATTACATACAATTAAGTATGATCGTGAAAATCATTGGCCATTTGTGATAGATTCAACCTTCAGCCCCTGTCCCTGCCCCAGAAATCAGGGGGTGGGGCTGGAAGTTCCAATGCTCTAATCCAGTGGTTCTCACCCTTCCTAATTCCTCATGGTGTGGTGACCCCAATAAAATTATTCTCGTTGCTACTTCATAGCTGTGATTTTGCTACTGTTATGAATCGTCATGTAAATATCTGATATGTGTTTGCCAATGGTCTTAGGTGACCCCTGTGAAAGGGTCGTTCAACCCCCAAAGGGGTCGTGACCCACAGGTTGAGAACCGCTGCACTAATTACATGGTTGTTTCCCCTGGCAGCCAATCCCCACCCATCGGTGCTTCCAACAGTCACTTCCTTAACGTAGACACGTTTGTCGCTTTCATCACCTGGCATATTCCAAGGGTTCTAGGAGCTCTGTGCCAGAAATGGGACAAAGACCGAATATATACTTCTTACTATAAATTACAGTACCACAATCTCCTATTGGATGTTTCTCCGGAGGGCCCCTACTAACACAAGGCGCCTCCATGGGGCTGGCCCACTCTCCTAACCAGATTTTTATCTGATCCCAAGTAACGGGCTACCTTTAAGGAAAAAAAAAGGCAGCATATCCATTTTTCATTCTTAGGAATTCATCAGAAACAGGAACAGAAGAAAAACTTCATAATACCTAGGAGTTCTGGAAACTATTTTACATTATTTTGTGTCCTCGGTGAGAGCAAGGGTATCTTGATAGATATCATTGATTTGTTTTTGCTTTTTTAAATGGTGATGACTTTTTCAATTTATTTATACATTTGTAACAAGAATTGTATATATTTAAGGTGTACAACGTGATTTGCTATGCATGTACAGGTGAAATGATTATAGTCAAGCTAATTAACATATCATCACAACATGGGTACCTCCTTTTGTGTGTGATGAGTGCACCCTGAAATATATGGAACGCTTCACAGATTTTTGTATCATACTTGCACTGGGGCCATACTTTTCTCTGTATTGATTATTTTTATTTGCATGACTGAAATAGTCATTGTTTTGAAAATTCCTGGTCCTGTCGAGGCTCATGACAGCCAATTGCAATGCATGAGCCTCGACAGGACCAGGTGAAAAAATATATATACCTAGCTATAAAGGACATTATTGAGGCAATTGATAAAATTTGAGTATGACTATAGATTAATATTATTTTGATGTTTTTTCTAAGGTTAAGAGACTGTCTTTATTCATAGGAAAGACCACTGACGTCTTTAGAGGTAAAAGGAGCATGATGTCTGCAACTTAAAAATTGTTCAGGAGAAAAAAAATTATATATATAATTATATACCTAAAGAACAATTATATTAAAGAACAAATGAATAATGGTGTAAATGGGACAAAATATTAAAATCTGGTGAGTGTGGGTGAAGGATTATGGAAGGTCTACCTGCCTGGGTCTGAAGCCTGGCTCCACTGCTTGCTGACTGGCTCTAACTGTAACCCCTCTATGCCTTCCTTTCCCCATCTGTAAAACAGAGGTTGAGTAGCACCTTCTCCATAGGTATGTCAGGATAAATAAAGGAGTCCATGAAGAGAGCTTAGCAGAGGGTCTGGCTCATGGCAACCACCAACAGTAAAAAAAACAGAGCTATTTTTATTACCATTACTATTCTACCGTCCCCGGGATAAAGAGGTACAGAGAGAAATTATTTCTTCCAGGAACATGGCAGGTGATACAGGACAGAGGGAAGTTTTTTCCCCTGAGATGGAAAAGGCTTGATCATGTCTCACATTTATTACACATATGGCATTATATATTATTACATATTATGTAATACACATGTATTAATATGGTAATATGCTTTGTGTATTTTTCTGTAAGTTGCCCTTTTCATTCAGCATGGTGCCTTGCAGGTCTTTCCATAATAATACCAATAATAATCAACACTTATGGAAGCTTACTATGTGTCAGGCACAATTTTGGGGGCACTTTATGTGCATTATTTAACTCTCACAACAATCCCATGACACAGATTCTCTTGTAATCACCATTTTACAGATAAGGAAACAGGCTCTGAGTGGTTAAGGAATTTGCCCAAGGTCATGGAACCAAAATTTGAACTCAGTTGGGGTCCAGAGCCTGTGGCCTTAATCACTATATTTTTCCATGCAAGGATATTAAGAGCTATTTTTATTGAAAGAAAATGATAGGGAGTCACACAGTATTCCATACAATGGTTGTAACAAAACTCATTTAATCTTCCCCCAATTCATGGACATTTAGGTTATTTCCAATATTTGCTATTTGAAACAGTGCTGCAATAAATATCATTGAGCAAACATTGATTATATTACTGTTTCTGATACCAAAGAAGGAAGAAGGTAAAATATAGGAGAGAGAACAATTTGAGCAATAAAATATTGTTGGATTATAACCCGAAGTTATATTAAATTTATATTAAATAGAAACAATATCTATGAGGATATAATGAAATGTATAAAAGATTGAATACATAAATAAATGGGGGGGAAAGAGACAAATGTCCAATCCTGAAGAATTCCAAATAATTTGAAATTCCAAACAAAGGTAATATGGTATCCTGGAACAGAAAAAAAACATAAGACAAAAACTAAGGAAATCTGAATATAGTATGGACTTCACATAATAATAATATATAAATAGTGGCTCATTAATTGTAACAAATGTACTACAGTAATGTAAGGTGTTAATAATAAAGGAAACTGGATGTAGAGTATGTGGAAACTCTGTACTTTCCTCTCAATTTTTCTGTAAATCTGAAGTCATTTTTAAAAAGTCTATTAAAGAAAAAAGTAGGGGATTCCCTGGCGGTGGAGTGGCTAAGGCTTCCGCGCTCCCAATGCTGCGGCCTGGGTTCCATTCCCAGCCAGGGAGCTACCCACCAAAGAAAAAAAAATGTAAATGAAAAAATACAGGAGAGGGTCAAAGTCTAGATTTTGTGGGACAGGAGGGGAGGGGCTCCCCCAGCTCCACAGGAGGGATTAGCTGTGGCCAGCAGGAAGAAAAGAGGCACAGGTGGGTGCAGGCAGGTAGCTTTGTGGGTCAGGGCAGGATGTTGATAGGTCACATTCAATAGCCTCAATGTTTCTTCCATGAAGCAGGAGGTGAGGGTGGGCTACTTGCTGGGAGAGGGCCTATAGAAAGACTGTGAGTTGCAAATGGTGAGTATTTAGAGATCCCCTGAGGGGAGTGCAGGAGGAAGCTGACCTGGAAGGAAAAGAGCAATTTCCTTTCATCACAGATTTATGCTTAGGACAGGCCCCCAAAGACCATAGGTAGTCTTGTGGTCCCCGCCTAGAGCCCTAAAGTGACTGTTTCCTTGGAGTTCCACATCATGACCAGCAGAGGACGCTGAGACACCACTCAACTTTTCTTCCGCTTTTCTGCACCTCTCTCTTAGATCTTCCAATTTTCTCTTTCCAAAGTTCCAAAGCCTTTGAGTCTAGTAACAAAAAGTTATTTTCTGAGTGACCCATGTTTGAAGGATGAGAAACTTTTTGAAATATCCCAAAGGAACAACTTTGAGGAGAAAGGATTTAGCAATGTTTCTGAGAGCTAATTTCTTGTACTGGCCTCCTTCCTAGAAGCTCTGGCAAAGCAGATTACAAGACCACCATTACCGAGTACAGGAGCCCCGCCTTATCCACGGGGGATACATTCAAAGACCCCCAGTGGATGCCTGAAACTGCGGATGGATAGTACCGAACCCTATATACACTATGTTTTTTCCTATACATACATATGACACAGCATATATGACGGTGGTCCCATAAGATGGAGTTGAAAAATTACTATCGCCTAATGACATCAGAGCCATTGTAAGGTCAGAGTAAAACACACTACTCACATGTTAGTTAGTGGTGATGCTGGTGTAAACAAACCCACTGCACTGCCAGGCGTATAAAAGCATAGCGCATACAATTAGCTACTTAATACTTGATAATGATAATGAACAACTATGTTACTGGTTTATATATTTACTCTACTATGCTTTTTGTCATTAGAGTGCATACTTTTACTTATTTAAAAAACTGCTGTAAAACAGTATGCTGTGTTATACTGGCAGCAGCCTCATATATTTCGAGTTTACTGTGTGTCTTGAGTGCATCATTTTCCCTTGGGTTTGATTTGATCTTGCATGTTTTGTACATTAACATGCTGTACAGGGTTGTGGCCTAGGAGCAATAGGCTGTACCATATAGCCTAGGTGTGTTGTAGGCTATACCATGTAAGACACTCTATGATCCCACAACCAAATTGCCCAATGACATGTTTTTCTGTAAATATCCTCATCATTGAGCTGGGCATGTCTGTAGATGTAACATTTTAAATAAATAATACATATTTTATCTATTTGTCTCTACCCACTTGAATGTAAGCTCCATGAAGACAGAGTTCATTGTTTATTTTGTTTACTGCCATAGACTAGAACAATGACTAACACACAGGAGCTGTTCCATAAATACTGATGAACTAATTTGAAGAATTCAACACCCACTTCCCTACCTACACACATCTGAAGTTAGCCAAGGTTCAGAATCCTAGAGTAAGATGATCTTTTTCTGTCTCAAGAGTCTAGGGATCTATGAAATTCTGCCCTGAGTCCTGATGCAGACGATGTACGAGTTGCTCATTCTAACAAAAAATGAAGAAACAAACAAAATTTCCAATCCTGTACCCTGGGAGGAAATATTTGCTAGACAGTACAATATTTGTGCCAGGAGGCCAGGTGTTGTCTTAAATGCATTCCACATTTTATCTTACCACCCAGTCAGGAAGATTTTATTATCCTAATTTTTCAAATGAGGAAACATTTTGTGTAAGTTCTGACAATTAAGTTTGTGAACTTGCTGCCATGCGCTTACATTGGCAGCACTGTACAAACAACTCTGTTAGGTGTCATAACCTTGGTGTATCTGTGTCTCACAGCTGTGTTCGTGTTGATGTGTGGTGGTGTCTTGTTGAGTGGCATTGTTATCATTGCCTGTTTTTGTGTGCCGTTGAGAGAATGACAGAGCTTGAATTAGAGCAAAGAACAAACGTTAAATGTCTTGTTAAACATGGCAAGAGTGGAAATGAAATGAGGGACATGTTAGTCCAAGTGTATGGGTATAATGCCATGAAGAAAACAGCAGTGTACAAATGGATTAAACTTTTTTTTTTTTTTGAGGGGAGAGAAAACATCACTGATGAAGAGAGGTCAGGACAACCAGTAATGAGCAGAAATGATGAAAACATTGCAGAAATTCATCGAATTGTGCATCAGAATCGTCAGCTGACTCTGAGAAGCAGAGCAGACCAAGTAAACATCAATAGAGAAACAATTAGGAAAATCTTAACTGAAAATCTTGGCATGAGAAAGGTGTGTATAAAAATGGTCCTGAAGGAGCTCATTGATGAATAAAAGCAAAGGAGAGGTGAAGTTTGCCAAGAACTTTTGGAGAGACAAGACAATGTTTTGGGCTATGTTATCACTAATAATGAAACATGGGTGTACCAATATGACCCTGAAACAAAAGCACCCATTTCTCCAAGACCAAAAATGTTCCGTCAGTTCAAATCAAGAGTCAAAACAATGTTGTTAACCTTTTTTTTTTGATATCAGAGGGATTCTTTACTATGAATGTGTACCAACTGGATAGTCAATCAAGTTTAGAAGTGCTGAAAAGCCTGCGTAAAAAAGATGAGAATGACCTGAACTTTTCACCCACAACTATGGCTTTTCCATCACAATGTACCAGCTCACACAGCACTGTCTGTGAGGGTTTTTAGCTAGTACACAATAACTGTGTTGGAACACCCTCCCTACTCACCTGATCTAGCCCCCAATGACTTTTTTCTTTACCCCAAGATAAAAGGAAATATTGAAAAGGAGACATTTTGATGACATTCAGGACATCAAGGATAATATATGATAACAGCTCTGATGGCCATTCCAGAAAAAGAGTTCCAGAATACTTTGAACGGTGGACTAGGCACTGGCGTTGGTGCATAACTTCTAAGGGGAGTACTTGAAAGGTGACCACAGTGATATTCAGCAATGAGGTATGTGGCACTTTGTCTAGGATGACATATATTTTGAGTGTGTGCATGTATGTATATATATGTATGTGTGTATATGTATATAAAACCTCCAGATATCAGAATTCTGCAGGATGTGGTGAAGAATCAATAAGGACTGGAATCCCCAGCTCAGATCCTGGCCCTGTGACACTGAGTCAAAGAAGCGTCAGGACCTGGGGTCCGTGAGACCCTCTGCCCTTCCCATGAGCCCGGCTTGTGGCAGGATGTGCGGGGTGAGCCCACAGGACTTATGGGAGTCACCACCAGCCTCTTTCGTTTCTGGATGCCGCGCCCCCAAGCCTTCCGACACTGTGGTGGCTCCCAGTCTGAGCTCGTAAATCACCTTCACACAGATGGCGATAAATCAGGAGTCTGTGAAGGACCCCCCAGCTCCCTGCGCCCTTCCTCCTCCTCCTAGAGAGGGCGGGAGAGCAGGAAGCCCTTGGGACAGGGTGGGCGGGGCCGCCTCAGACACGCCCACAGCGGCGAGTTAATTAGAGGCCTGGGACTGACGGGGCTTGATTTATGGCGGGGCTGTCCGCCTCCTGCGGCGGGGGCTGGGCACTTCTCGAGGAGCCTAGAGGGGCAGGGAGCAGGAGACCTGATAAGCTCCTAAACGCAGAGGACCTTGTTGAAATGACCATCTTGATAGTAATATGTTTGTATGTAAATAAAATATGAACATGCTAATAGCCATAGCTAACATTCATTGAGTGACTGCACCAAACTTGGCTAACCACCTTATTAAATATTCACTCATCAAATATTTATTGAATACCCAGTCAGTGCCAAGAATCTTGCATATACCATCTCATGAACTTGCCCAAACAGCCCTGCAAGTTAGTATGGTTCTCATTTTTCAGATGGAGAAATCCAATCAAGAAGCAATTAAGTGACTTGTCCAAGGTCACTAAGTGAGTGGGTTATGGGTCCAGGACTTATACCCCTGGCTATAGGTCCCTGGAGCTTAAAAGTTTGTGACTAGATTATCCTGCCTCTGCTGCCATGTGCCTCACTGTCCTTCTGTTCCACCTATGAGCTCTGTGACCCTGGGCAGATAGATGTCTTTGCCTTGCTGAGACTCAGTCTCACTGGCAAAAGAGACCCCCTGACCCACTACCTCACAGGGAGTTAGGAGGATCAACTTAAACCAAAGTTTATGGAAATGCTTTTAAAAAACATTACCTGTAGAATAAAGCAAAAGTGAAATTAGAGGTGAAGGAGATGGGATGTCTATCACATGTGTGATTGGAGAACCATAAGCAAGGAAAGCCGAAGTGCAACAGAAACAATATTTGAAAAGTTAAAGGTGAGGAACTTTATCAATTTGAGAAAAGATAGCAAAACAAATTAAAGAAGCCCAACAAATCCGAGAAGATAAAAAATTTAAGACTTTATACACTTAAATGCATCATAGTGGAATATCAAAAACCAAAACCAATCAAAGACTTCAAAACCAATCTGGAAAACAAATGACCTTCAAAGGAGCAGCAGCTACTCTGAAGTTGGCACTTCTTCAATAGCAATGAAAGTAAGGCGACAAGATCGCATCTCCAAAGCAATTAAAAAACCGCAACCACCAACCAAGACTTGAACAGGAGAAATAAAGGTGAGTCATCACCAGCGGTCTTTCACTAGTGGAAATTCTCAAGAATGGAATTCAGGTAGAAAAAAGTTGATTCTAGATGGAATGTCTAAGATGCAGGAGGTAATGAAGAGCAAAGAAATTAGTAAACATATGAGCAAATTTAAAAACACCGATTGTATAAAAAGGTTATGTGGAAAGCTCTATATGATAGTGTATTAGTTGAGGTGATGTCAAATGCTAGGGCAGATAAATCTCCAAATCTCAGTGGTCTAAACATAAGTTTATTTCTTGCTCATGTAATCATTTGATGTGGGTGTTCCATTCAATGTGGCTGTTTTCCTGGGCAGCTCTCCTCCAGGCATGACAAAGGGTCCAAGCTGGCCACCTTTAGCTAGTGACTCCGTGGCTGCCCTATGTCTTTGAGGCAGGAGGGAGGGGAAGAATAGAGGCTGGATGTGGAAAGTTGTTGGGGGCTGGCCTGGAAGTCACACACATCACTTCTCACATTCCTGGGAGGATTCAGTCAGCTGTAGGACAGGCTGGGAAATGGTGTAACTGCTATTTCATTATCTGTTGCTGTGTAACAAATTACCTCAAAGCTTATTGGCTAAAAACCACAATGAACATTTGTTATTCTACAGTTTCTGTGGGTCAGGATTTCAGAAGCGGCCTATCTGGATGGTTCTCTTCCCCTTTTGTGCATGATGATATATACACGTGATTCCTTGGACTCTTGCAACCATTTTGCTACCGTGAAGGAAGCCACCTAGCGAAAGAAACATATAGACAACCTGTGAAAAAATCACGGAAGAATAATTAATAGGGATGAGTAAACAAAACAAAGGGATTCTAAATTTCTGTAGAAGTGTAAAGGGCCAAGAACATCCAAGACAATTCTGAAAATGAACAATGAAGCCAAGGGATTAAATGGGATTAAACAGAGATGGCTGGAGGTGGCATTATATTATTATTATTATGATGATGATGATGATGATGATGATGATGATGATGATGTTATAGAGATGTGGCATCACAAATAATTGGAGACAGAGTAAACTATTGACCAAAAGGACTTGGAAAAATTGGCACCTAGTTTCCAATAATAATAAAAATTAGAATTTAGAATCATGAAAGCAATAACTACAATAATAATGATTACCATTTATTGACATTTACAAAGTGTTGGAAATTTACATTTTATTTATCTCTTTCTATTCTCCCATCAACCCTACAAGGTAGATACTCTCATTTATTATTCCCACTTGACAGATGAGAAAACTGAACCTCATGAAGGCAGACGTGGCTCCTTGAGACGGCACGTGGCTCAGTCTCCTGGGCACTGGGTACAACCCCTGTTTCCTGGCTTCACAAGGTGGGGACTGTCTGGAGAACTGCAAGCCAGGACAGAGGCTGCTTCTTGGGAGACAGGGAGACAGAGCTTTCTATCCGCACCAACCAGGCCCCGCCCCAGAAATCCTGCTTCACCCCTGACTGACCCTGGGGCAGATCTATGGCTGATTAGAACCTGGATAAAAGCACAGAGGCCTCTTTGTCATTGCTTTAATGAGAAGCCAATCACCAGGTCATTAGCGGGTGGAGGTGATGAGGAGTTTGGTACTGGGGTGGGAGGGGGGAGAATATTCTTGGTTACCTGGATGATTTACAGCTGCAGTGGCCAGGTTGACGGGAAAGGGAGCCAAGAGGCTAAGGAGAAAATTAATATGCATAGAGCATCTTAAAGGAGCCAGGCCAGGTGCCGAGAGTATGTCACGTTTTGTTTAATCCTCACAACAAATCTGATGAAGTAGTACTATAACACATTCCCATTTTACAGACAAGAAAACTGAGCGTCCTAGAGGTTAATTAAGCATCTTGCCCAAGGCTATACAGTTAATAAATAATGGTCTAATTCCAGCTTTTTTTTTTTTTTTTTTTTTTTTTTTTGCTTTTTGGTATGCAGGTAGCTCCCTGACTGGGAATCGAACCCAGGCCACAGCACTGACAGCGCCAGCGCCAAAGCCTTAAGCCACTACACCATCAGGGAACTCCCCAATGGTCTAATTCCAGAGCCTAAACAACCACATTGTTGTTTTGTGTTGCAGGCTCAGCAGAGGGGAATGTCAGGTGAAGGGCTAAGACATATTCTAACTTTAGACCAAGAAAGAACAAACAAACCATCAGGAGGGGATTGAGAGATGTTACTCTGTGGGCTGAGACTAGGGGCAGGAGAGAAGGTCATATGTCTGCACAAGCTTGAAAGAAGGAATCTCTGGTATGCTAAGTCTGCCAGAAAGAGGATAGTGATAATAACCACGAGATATTATTGAGTACCTACTATGTGCCAGTCACTGCACTAAGGGCTTTCTGTGCATGGTATCCTTTAATTCTCACAACTTCACTAAGAGGCAGTTATTAATCCATCTCACAGATGAGGAAACTGAGGCTCAGAGAGGTTAAGTCACCAGCCCCAGGTTTCAAAGGTAACAAGGATTGGCTTTGGATTAAGAGAGGAGAAAGGATGGTTGCTTACTCTCTGCTCTGTGTTGTCAGGATTCTTGGTAGTAAACTTGTTTCACAGAAGCAGAAGAGAAAGTTAGTTATTGGGCAGCTCTGAGGTATCTTATAAGATCAATGGAAAGGAAGGCTGGGAATTAAGTTTGGGAAACTCATAGGAATCACAGGAAACTGTGTGGCTGGAGCCCTAGCCCACCCAATAACCGCCTGTGGATGCTCCCACAGGACGCTGGAGGCCACTGGCCCTCATACTGAATAATCTCTTCATTGTTGCCTGTTTCTTTGAGAGACATGCTCCATAGTCAAGTCAAGGACCTAGACTCCGGTCTGTCCTGGTATAGGAATCTCTCCCGCCTAGAGCCTCAGGATGGAGGCACTCCCCTCTCCAGATAGCAAGACTATTCAAATGCTGCACAGCAAACAACAACAACAAAATAATTCACCACAAGCCCCAAGAGTCCCAGGTCTCACAGCCCCCAGCCCCCCCGCCCCAGAAAGAGGTGACCATTATGCCATCAGCTCTCTACCCTTCCTGAACCTTCTCCCAAGTTCATAGTGAATTTTAGTTCAGAGCCCCTCTCTAGGGGCCGCTCAGAAATCTCAGGCCTCAGGTTCTTGAAAGAGGGTGGAGAGATGATCACACCTTCCTTTCATCATCTGCTACATCCAGTTGGTCACCCCCATGTGCCAGTTCTATTTTCCAAACAGGTGTTGACGCCAGCTCCACTCACAACCATGTACATAGCCCTGGCCCTCCTCTCTCACCTAGCAGGAGCCTCCTAACTGGAGTTTGTCTTAGAACCATTGTCCACACGGTTGGAATGGCGACAATTCAAATGGGACCGTGTCATTCCCCAAGTGAAGATCCTTTGTGACACTTAGTTACCTAGCAACAAAACCCAAGCTTTTTGGCATGATGCCTAGTTTCATCTCCCAGCACTCCTTAGTTCTGGATGTCATGCTTTGGCAAAGTCAGTTTACTGTATTTTTCTCATTATACTCTGATGGCTTATCATTCCAGGCCTTGGCACATGCTGTTCCCTCAACCTTCAATGCCTTTCCACCCCTTGTCTGCTTGGCAAACTCCTATTTATCCTTTGAAATCCAGTTCAAGCATCATCTCCCTTGTAAAACCTTTCTTAACCCCTCAGAGAAGTTACTACTCCATTCTCTGCACCACTTCCCAACCTTACACATTCTTTTGTGCGGTTGAAATCATGTGTTCATGGCCTTCACTAAATGACAAGCTCCATGAGGGAAATCCTTGTCTATTTGGTTCACCATTGTATCTTCGGTACATAATCCAAGACCTGGCAAATAGTAGGTGCTCAATAAATGTGTAACTTCTAATTGTCCTGGGAAGGTTTGCTGAGATCAGGGATAATGAATGAAAGAGGGGGGGGGGGTTGGAAGGTAGCAAGAGCCAGACTTGGTTTATGAGGGGGTGAGGATTTAGGCAGGGAGAGGAAAGGAAGGAGAGAAGGCAGTGAACCCAGGGTGTAGGGAAAGACTAAGTTGGAGAAAGCAGCCCAAACTCATCTGTATTTCCCAGGAAGGAGTCCGTGGAGAGGGCCGTTTTAAAACCAAGGGAGGGGCAATTGATGATGCAAGGCCTCAGAAGAGATAGAACGAAGGCAGCAGAGGAGAGAAGAGGACACAACCCCCAAAAGACGGGTACGAGTCCCTGGGGAGGGAGGAAGGACAGACACTAAGACACAACGATCCCTGCTGCCTGGACAGGGGTGGGGTAGAGGCTGTCCTCATCCAGCAGTCAGAGAAAGAGAAAGCTAATAGTTTTTCTTTTGTTTTGAAAGATCCATGAAGCGAGAAGAGGAAATAAATATTTAATAGCTTCCTATCTTTTGCTGAGTGAAAGTAAAAGATACTGTCACCAGCCTGGGCTCACCTCTTCACTGCCCCCGCCCCCGCTGGCCACCTTGCTGTTTCTGGAACTGGTATTCCCTGCCTCAGGGACTTTGCACGTGCTGTGCCCTCTGCCTGCATGCTGTTCCCCAAGATAGACGCAATGCCTTGTCTCATTGGACTCCTTCCTCAGATGTCACCTTCTCACGTGAGCTTTCCCTGACCCTCCTTCCTCCTATCCCATGCTCACATACTCACAGTTTCTATCTTTTCTGGTGTTATTTTTTTCTGTAGTATTTATCAATTTCTAATATACTCTTAATGGTACTTATTTACTACACAAAATACTTACTATTCTTTTTTTTTTTTTTTTTTTTTTTCTTTTCGGTATGTGGGTAGCTCCCTGGCTGGGAATCGAACCCAGGCCGCAGCACTGACAGGGCCAGCGCTGAAGCCTTAAGCCACTGCACCATCAGGGAACTCCCTATACTTACTATTCTTATTACTATTATGTGTTCTCCACACTAGAATGTGCTTTCCATGAGGACAGGTTTTTGTTTGCTTTATTTACTCCTTTGCTAGAACAGTCTAATCCATTTTTGTTGAACAAACGAATGAATGAATGAACCTGAAACTGAAGCCAAATCGGCCAGATTCCAGATTTCCCCTGCACTCAGCTGGCCTCTCACACTGACATCCTGAGGGTCTCCGCCTGTGAGAGAGGCGAGACCGCCGGCCTGTGCGGAAGCCGACTCTCCCGGGAGGGTCGGGTCCTCAGGACCCCACGGGCTGGGCTTGCCCGGAAAGCGCCGGACGCGGGTAATCTCTGCAAGGTGGGAGTTCTGTCCTCCCTCGGGGGACGACGCCGGAGCCTCCAGAGCACGAGCAGGAATTTCTGAAATCCAGGCCCAGCCGAGCGGTAATAGGTACCTTCGCGGCCGCCAGCGGAACCGCCTGGCCCTAAATCACGGCCGCGGCCCCTCCTCCCTCCGCCTGCCTCCTCCCGCCGGGTCCGGAGAAGCTGTCTCCGGGCAGGGGCGGGCTCCCGCCGCCAGGCGCGGGGATGCGGCCGCCGCTGCAGGTGCCGCGGAAATACTTGCGGAGCTGCTCGCCTTTGAAGTCGGCCCGCGCCGCCGCCCCCGCCCCGTAGGCCTGCGCCCCCGCGGAGCTCCGTTTCCGATCGCAGCCAGCGATCCGAGGGAATCCCCGCGGAATCCGGGGTGCGCAGAAAGGCGGTCGGATGCGGCGGGGGGCGCCCCTCTCTGGGGGCCCCGGCCCTGTGCCACGAGAGTCGGCCGTTTTCTGACTGCGCGGGGAGGAGAGGGGAAACCGGCCTGGAAATGCATAAACACTGGCAGGAAGAGCCAGACCAGTTTGGGGGAACAGATGGGGAGGTGGGCCCGCTCTCGGCACTGGGACGTTTGTGCAAGTTGGGTATTTTCTTTGCTTTTACTGACCATTGATGTCTTAATGTTGATTTGAGGGTTCACGTTTAGGAGGTCAACAGAGAAAGTTGTGGTTCAATTTCATTTTTGTCCTCACTCATTTTCTGTGACCACTTTGCTCCTGTTGAGCCCCATAGTTGTCCACTGTGATGAATTTTCCCTCTATTCATGGCATGAAGGAAATTGTATGTAATCAAATTACCCTTGATTAAGACTTAAAGGGCAGTACACAGGCATAATGTATATAACCTGAAACAGTAATTTTTATGCAATATAAAGTTTTTTTATTGTTAAATTTATTGGGGTGACATTGATTAGGAAAAATTACATAGGTTCCGGGTGACAATTCTATAGTGCATCGTCTTTGTGTTGTGTTATGTGTTCATCACCCAGACTCAGTTCTCTTTCCATCACCATGTAATTGAGACCCTGTCTCTGCGCCCCCCACCACCCTGCCCCCTTACCCTCAGGTAACTACTAAACTATTGACTGTGTGCATGCATGAGTTTTGTTTCTTTCTTGCTTTCAATTTTATGTTCCACATATCAGTGGAATCATGTAGTTCTTGGTTTTTTTTCCTGTCTGGCTTATTTTACTTAGTATGATGATTTCAAGATCCATCCGTGCTGTCATAAATGGCCTTATTTCATCTTTTCTTATAGCTGAGGAATAATATTCCATTGTGTAAATGTACCACAACTTCTTTATCCATTCAATCTATCAGAGGATACATTGATTGATTCCATGACTTGGCCACCGTGAATAGTGCTGTGATGAACATTGGGGTACACATATCTTTGTGGACTGAGGTTTTTAAGTTTTTTTGGGTAGATACCTAGAAGAGAGATGGGGAGGGGCAGATGGCAATTCTATTCTTAGCTTTGTTTTGTTTTTTTTAATCATGTTTGATGTGATGTGATGAGATTGTCACTTTATTATTTATTTATTTATTTATTTATTTATTTAAATGTGGGTAGTTCCCTGGCTGGGAATCGAACCCAGGCTGCAGTGTTGACAGCGCCAAAGCCTAGCCACTACACCACCAGGGAACTCCTATTCTTAGTTTTTTGAGGATCCTCCATACTGTCCTCCATAGTGGTTGTACCAGTTTGCACTCCCACCAGCAGTGTACCAGAGTTCCTTTCTCTCCACATCCTCTCCAGCACTTGTTATTCCTTGTCTTGTTGATAACAGCCATTCTCACAGGTGTGAGGTGGGATCTCATTGTGGTTTTGATTTGCATTTCCCTAATAGCTAATGAGGATGAGCATTTTTTCATATGTCTGCTGGCCATTTGTATTTCTTCGTGGGAGAAGTCAGGTCCTCTGCCCATATTTTTAATTGGATTGTTTGATTTTTTTTGTTGTTGAGTTCTATGAGTTCTTTATAGATTTTAGATATTGCCTCCTTACCAGAGACGTTGTTTGCAAGTATTTTCTCCCATTCAGTTGGCTGTCTCTTTGCTTTGTTACTGGTTTCTCTTGCTGTGCAGAAGCTTTTTAGTTTGATATAGTCCCATTCATTTATTTTTGCTTTTACCTCCCTTGCCTTTGAGGTCAGGTTCATGAAGTCCTCCTTGAGCCTGACGTCTTTAAGTTTAGTACCAATGTTTTCTTCTATACAGTTTATTGTTTCGGGTCTTATGTGGAGGTCTTTAATCCATTTTGAGTTAATTTTGATTTATGGTGACAGTTTGCAGTTCAGATTCATTCTTTTGCATGTGCTTTTCCAATTTTCCAGCACCATCTACTGAAGAGGCTTTCTTTTCCCCATTGTATATTTTTCTCTCCTTTGTCAAAAATTATCTGTCCATATCTTTTAAGTTTATTTCTGGATTTTTGATTCTGTTCCATTGATGTGTGTGTTTGTTTTTCTGCCAATAACAAGCTGTTTTGATTATTGATGCTTTGTAATGTAGATTGAAATCAAGAAGCGTGACACCTCCAGCCTTATTCTTCTTATGTAGGATTGCTTTGGCTATTCGAGATCTTTTGTGGTTCCACACAAATCTGATGATTGTTTTATCTATTTCTTGAAAGAATGTCTGTGGGGTTTTGATGGGAATTGTGTAAAATCTGTATATGCTTTGGGTAATATGGCCATTTTAACTATGTTGATTCTTCCAATCCATGAACATGGAATATCTTTCCATTTTTTTGTGTTCTCTTCAATTTCTTTTAATAGTGTCTTACAGTTTTTAGTATATAAGTTCTTCATGTTCTTTGTTAAGTTTATTCCTAGGTATTTTATTCTTTTTTGTTGTGATCGCAAAAAGTATTGTCTCATTTCTTTTTCTGAAGTTTTGTTGTTGGTATATAGAAATCCAATTGATTTTTGTACATTGATTTTATGTCCTGCAACTTTACTATATTCGGTTATTATTTCTAATAGTTTTTTTGGTGGAGTATTTAGAATTTTCTATATAAAGGATCATGTCATTTGCAAAAAGTGACAGTTTGACTTCTTCTCTCCCAATTTAGATGCCTTTTATTCCTTTCTTTTGCCTGATTGCTCTGGCTAGAACTTCCAGTACTATATCAAATAGCAGTGGCAACAGGGGACATCCCTGTCTTGTTTCTGATTTTAGGGGAATGGGCTTCAGCTTTTCCCCATTCAGTATGATATTAGCTGAGGGTTTGTCATATATGGGCTTTATTATGTTGAGTTACTTCCCTTCAAACCCATTTTATTCAGTGTTTTGATCATAAATGGATGTTGTATCTTGTCAAATGCTTTTTCTGCATCAACCGATATGATCATGCAATTTTTATCTTTTATTTTGTTTATGTGGTGTATCGTACTGATTGATTTTCCTATGTTGAACCATCCTTATGCCCCTGGGATGAATCCCACTTGATTGTGGTGCATATTTTTAATGCAAGGTAAAATTTAATAACCATTGAGCCACACTCTGAAAAAACAAATATATAATATATTACCATATTTTGCAGTGTATAATGCACACTAATGCTTTTGGCCCAAACTTTCAGGGAAAACAATCTTTTGTTTTCATTTTTTTAATTCAAAATTTAATTTGTTTATATTTAGGTACTTGTGTTTTATTATATTGGGATTTTAGCATTTGTTTTTTAACATAACTCATATATGGGATATGAAAGTGAAAGCAACAAAGAACTAAAAACTTGACACAATCAATAGTTTACTGGTTACCTGAGGGTAAAAGGGGGAGTGGTGTGGGGGAGGAAGGAGAGGGAGTCAAATACATGGTGATGGAAAGAGAACTGACTCGGGTGGTGAACACATAATGCAACACATAGACAATGTATTGTAGAATTGTACACCTGGAACTTATGTAATTTTTCTAATCAATGTCACCCCAATAAATTTAATAATAAACAATAAAACAAGAATTTCCATAGCAAAAAAGAAAGAGGTTATCATAGTTCAGGGTATTATTTTGCATATGGATATCATTATTTATTTCTAGAGTTACACTTTTAACTCATAAGCATAAATAAAAGACATTTATATAGATACAGAATTAGTACTATCCATGTATAATGCACATCCTTATTTTACCCTCACAAATTTGGGCAAAAATATACACGTTATACACAGCACAGTATGGTACATTTTTCTGAGCATTCAAACCACTTATCTGTTAAGACAGAACTTTGAATTCAAAATATCTAGGAGTGGTATCTGAGAAGTTTTAAGATGCGGTTGCTCCCACTGCAACTACACTTTGAAAACCACAGTTTTATGATAACCATCAAATTCCCCTAGGCGCCTGGGTGGGTGGGGAATTCTAAAGCATATCCATTTGGCTGGAAGGTTTACTTCCTTTTATTTTAATATTGAGCCTCTATAGACTTACGTTAATGCACATGTTTGTGACTGTCAACACATGTGAAAGCCTATAGCACTGGGCCTGCTATTTAACATATACTCAATAAATGTTTATTGGGTTTGAATACAGAGTTTGCTTGGTCAGATCAGTGTGGAATTTCCAGAGTTTCATGAATTCTTAATATCAGGGATTTATTTATTCAACATTCGTCAAATATTTCCTTGTACCTACTGTGTACCAAGCACTGTGCTAGGAAGTGGGAATACAGAGGTGACCTAGATGTGGATCCAGCATGAACATAAAAGTACAATATGATCTACTAAATTCTAAGGTGGAATTAACCCTACTTCCATTTGCCCCGAGAATACTTGCCGGTGGCACTTGGAGCTATAGCACTTACCCGGAGGTAACTTGCGAGTAATAGTCCTACCCTTACCCTCAAAGTTCTGTGCTTTGAAATTTACCACATGAAAAAATATTATTAAATACTGATCATCATATACATTTCTGTTCATTAGAATTAGAGACAAGTTCTGTTTAGAAATAACTCCACGAATAGTTTTTATATTTTATTTTCATGGAAAATTCAATGCACGTGGCAGTGAACTGTACCTTTTATTTTTCTAAATGGCAAAAGGGTTAAGAAGCACAGGGTAGTCCCGTGGGAGAGTGCTGAAGGCTGGTTTCACAAAGGAGGAAAGGCAGGCAAGCGTCTTCAAGGCTGGTGACCACTGCTGGCCATTGAACTCAGTCCAGAATCCTGACAGGCCTGGAGGCCTGGAATCCCTGAGTCCCCTAGGGCTGCTCCTGGCTAACGGGGCCCTTGCTCACCTGCAGTAGGGTCAGCTGGTGGACACTGGCCTGTCACTTCTGCGTCTCTGCTCTGCCAGGGGTCCCAGCAGCCATCAATTCAGCTGTGGTCAGAGTGTTATTATCCAAGAAACCATAGGCAGCAAAACTCAGCCCTGGAGGCAGACAGCTGAGCTGCTCCAGACTTCTGGCTTCCAGGCCATCTTCTCTATTCTTTCCTCCTTGTCTCTCTTCATTTGGGGGACCCTCCCCCCATGTTTTCTCTCTGTCAGTCAAGCTTTTTAAAATTTTTCACTCTTGGTTGAAATTATTTGACTATCTCACTGGCTTTTGTTTTGAAGGGCAGGTGCCAGGTCTCTAATACCTGCAGGGGTCGGTGGAGGCGGTGAGGACTGGGGTCTGAGTGGGGGTGTTCTCTGAACCAAGAATGCAGGTACAGCGCAGAGTGGTTGAAGGCTGGGTCTTCGAATAGGACCCATACTCCCTGATTTGAAATTCTGGCTCAGCTGCAGCTCAGCCCTCTAACTTGGGGCAAGTTTCTTAAACTCTCTTGGGGTCTCATTTTCCAGTCTATAAAGTGGGTATTATCATAATAGGGCCTTCTGTATAGCGTCGTTGTGAAGCTAAGATAATGTATGTCTAAAAAGCACTTAGTACCTATAATAAGCACTCAGTAGAAGTCAGTACCCATATTATTAAGATGATTATTGTTATTGTTACTAATTATAACTAAGCAGCTTTCTGTCTATGGTGGACTATGAGTCCTCACCGGAATAAGGAAAAGTGTTGGAAGTAGTTTAAGGTTATTTATCACCTGATTGGCACTTACCCTTTAGCTCCTGTGCTGCCCCAGGCAGCTTCTCCCCTGTGGGAGGCTGCCCTGGGGATAAATGGGAAGGGAAGGCTTCCTTAGATATAATATCTCCACCCTTTGGTGGAGATGGGGGTGTTCTGGGCTTGCCCATTGACTTCCTTCTGATTGTGGGTCCTATGGGCTCCCTGGGAACACCACAGGGGAGGGGAGGCCTGCTAATGGTCATACTCAGGCTGAGGTTGTCCTCCAGATAACTGAGGCCCACTCTCCGGGATCTTCCTCTGAGGGTGGTATCACTCCCAGTTTGCAGATAGAATACTGAGGTTCAGAGCTTTCCCCAAGGTCTTCATGAAAGTGTCAGATATCAAGTGTGTTTAGATCTAAAGCTTGCGATCATAACCACTACACTATTCTATCCTACACTCAGGGCCAGCGTAAGGGGCATGGGAGCAGTGCCCTAGGCTTAGAAGGGCCCCACGCTTGGTTTAGTGCTCTGCTGTCACCATCTTCAAATTCTTAATAATTTTGAACAAGAGCCCCACATTTCCATTTTGCACTGGGCCCTGCAAACTATGTTGCTGGTCCTGCCTACCCTCTTTTGTAGAGAGGATGTCTTCCTTGCAAAGAAAGGCAAACTGTGGTGCAGAGAGGGGGGACATGCACAAGGTCACATAGCGAGTTGGTGGCAGAACTAGAACAGATCTCCTAACCACCTGTTCAGAAGAGTTCTCTGGAAGGACTCATGTGTCCAAATAGGCCCTATATGGGGAAAGTTCTGGGAGAGGCTACTGGTTGGGGGATAGGAGAGAGGGAAGCCTCCTACCCACCAAACTACCTTTCCTACCAGGCCCTTTTGGGACTTAAATGTCCACCTGCTGCCTCCTGGCCTACACATCTTTGAGCCCAGGGGCCAGGCTTTTCTGAGGGGCTGGGCAAGGCTGATGAGCAGGGCAGCGAGTCAGCTCTCCCTACAGTGGCATTGAGGGACTAATGTGCATGGCATAAAAGTGGGAGCAGAGGTGGCCATAGAATGTCACTCAAGAACAAATCTGGGCTTTAACCTGATTCCCTTCCTCCTTCTCTGGGGCCCACTGAGAGTGACATTCTTGGGTGGACATGAATGCTCAGATATCTGGGGGATTCTCTGTGAAGAATCCTGCTTGAAGGATGCATTTCTATGTGATTGCGTGTAAGTGTGTGTGTGTGTGTGTGTGTGTGTGTGTGTGTGTGTTGTGGGGACAGTGGGAAACAGATTGAGCACAGTGGAGAAAACATCCAGTACTACATGCTTTCCTTCACTTTTTAATTTTAGAGGTATTTCAGATTTGGGGACTACAGCCTCAGAAATACAAACATCTTTGGATGCTTACTAGTGGGCAAGATCGACAATAAAACAAATAATCATACAAATAAATACATTTATTTGTTTCCTAGTACCTGGTTCTTTACATTCATGGAGTAATTCAGTTTGAAATCCTGGGGTTAATGGTGTAGTCTTTGATAGATGGGAACACCATACCCATCCCAGCAGACACCACAGCAGGCCTTGGCACGGCATTTGGGGGGCATTTGGATCATGACTGGGAAGAAGATTGACCTTGGTTCTCCAAATAAATTCCCTGGGTTTGCGTGAAATTCCGCTGGGGGTCTATCTCTAGCGTTCAGCATTACTATTTTACTGAGACCTTGTTTCAAATTAAAATCTTTGGGGGTGGGGTGGCAGGTCATTCACTGAGTTCACATGGCATTGCTGTGTCATGAGACAGGCAATCTTTGTCACCCTCTGCGCTGACTCAGCCCAGCACTGCCTGCAGAAAGGGGAGCCAGGCGGAGGTGGGGGAGAGTACGGCCTAATCAAAACCCAAACCCAGAATTCACAGTCTCACTCTGGTCCCTAAAAAAGCCGGGGATTCCAGGCCCATCTTAACCTGCAGGGCACTGCTGTATCAGACCTCTCCCTTACGGGTCCTGCTGGAACTGTCCCATTTTTCCCCACTAACAGCTCTGTGGTTACTCACAGGACTTGACAAGCACCTTCAAGATTCTTCAATCACATCCAACTACCACTGGAACCTTTCTGTGTGCTTATCAGCTCTCCTGCCCAGAAGCCAAATTTGTAACTCTATTTGGGGTGGGGATGGAGAATGTGGAAGGAACTCAGCCACCCCAGAGAGGACCTGGAGTGAAGCAGGGCAAGTTCTCCCTGGAGCACTGTCCTGGGCGTGGCCTGGCTGCCCATCTTGTCCCTTATACAAGAATCTGCATGCTTCCTCCCTTCCCTGTTTCCTTCCTCTTGGTCCCGCCCTCGCCAACCTACCTGGAGGCAGGTAATAAAGCAGGATGGATGGATAGGGAGGGCAGAAAGCCACGTGGTGCCATAAAGCCCAGCTAGAGAGGGCTCATCCTGGGAGTGTCCAGCCTGCAGGAGCCAACGCTGGGGAGGTGCACTGTCAGCCTTGTGAGCCGGAGCCCCAGCAGCAGCAGCAGCAGCAGCAAAGCCCTGGAGAAGGTCATGCACCGAGGCGTGCCAGGACCAGGCCTCAGGGGCCTAAGGGGACCCGAGGGCTCTGCTAAGGACTTGGGCTCTTGCCTGGAGGCCGGGAGGGAGTTTGGGGTGCTAAGGGAAAACGGCACCCCCCGCAGCCTGGGCGAGGCAGAGGAGGTGCCGAGCAGCAGAAAGCGCACGCGGCCCGTGCGGTCCAAGGCGCGGCGCGTGGCGGCCAACGTGCGGGAACGCAAGCGCATCCTGGACTACAATGAGGCTTTCAACGCGCTGCGCCGGGCGCTGCGGCATGACCTGGGCGGCAAGAGGCTCTCCAAGATCGCCACGCTGCGCAGGGCCATCCACCGAATAGCGGCGCTCTCCCTGGTGCTGCGTGCCAGCCCCGCGCCCCGCTGGGCCTGCGGGCACTTGGAGTGCCATGGCCAGGCCGCGCGCGCTTGCGGCGCCGGGGACGCCGGCTCCAGTCCAACGCGGCCCGGGCCGCCGCCCGCGGGGCTCTTCGCGTCGCGCTGCGCCTCGTGCTCTCCGCACACGCCCCTGGGAAGGCCCAGGGTGGCGGCCGAGGCGCCGGGCTTGGTTCAGGCCTCGGCGGGAAGCTGGCTCCGATGTCCAGGGGCTCCCTTTGCCTGGCCGCTGGGCCATCCGCGGGCGGGCACCATGCTGGGCTACCAGCACCCTTGACCTGCCTGTGGACAGGTAGAGAAAGACTGGCCTGGGAGGAGCCAGTAACAGGACGGCTACAAAAGGGAAGACTAGAAAAGGTACCACACCAGCAGAACTGAACAGGTTGGGGCCTGAGGGGGGAGGAACTCTGGAGCCTGGGGCTGCACACCCCACGCTCCCCAATCCCAAACTGGGGGTGGGGGGCAGCTTGGAGAAAGGAGCAGGATCCTGCTGGGCTCTTTCTTACATTTGGACTTGATGAACTCTACTTGGAAAGTGACTTTTACATTCCTGTGCCCGAGTCCTATTTTCCTCTTGCTGCTTTTTAGGAGAACGGGAACTTCTGGACAAGGAGACTTGTATGTTACCGTGTGGGTGGAGTGGTCCGATGGCACAGTGTGGGGTCCCCTGTGCTGATGCCCCAAGTCTGTGACCTGGGAGAGGCATTTAGAAGCAGCAAATAAAAAGGAAGCTGTCATCTCTGTCTGCTACCAGGACTCCACTGAGCTCAGGAACCCAGGATGGCAGGAAGGCCTGGGGGGCTGGAGGCCTGGAGGCTCGCCCTGGAATGTTGGGCCCCACAGGTAGATACTTGGGGTATGGCAAAACCCCCAGAGTGACTGAGCACTGGGAAAGATACTGGGGGAGAGGACATTATTTGGGGTGGGGAAGTGGGACCTGGGAGGCTAAGGACACGGTCAGCCCACGTCTGCACCTGCTGCAGGTCTGCCGTCTGCGGTGAGCTGCAGTGAGTGTGGCAATGGAAGCAGAGTTTGGGCCGGTCTCAGGGAAGGCAGCTGAAGGTAGGGCCACCCTGTGGTCCATGAGTCCTGCCTGAATCCCAGGGAGGGGTGAGCCAGTGCAGCCAGGGCCGCTGTGGTGAGGGACAGACTTGGAATCCAGGAAAAATTATGGGAGGAGGTTAGGGTTGCTGAGGAAGTAAGGGCACAGCTGGTTCCCCAGTGACATCTGGAGCCCTGCTCTCATCTCAGATGCACTCCTGCACTGTGTCTGGCCTCACTCAGGCTGGCTGGGCTGCTGGTGCAGGTGCTGCTTGCTGGATAAGAACCTAGATGTGCCCGGGGAGGGCTGAGGGCTTTCTGGTCTCCTTGGAGAGCTGGGCTCTTGCCAGGTCAGAATGGGGCGGGGGGACCCCACAGGAGTTGGAGAGATGCCCTTAGACCAGGGAGGAATGAGGTTTTCCCAGAACAGTCAGGCAAGGCTCACTACCATAATTACAGTTTTCTTTGCTTTCTGCAAGCCTCAAGACTGGCTGGTACACTTGGCATCCTGTCCCCAGCTCACAGACTCCCAGTTTTAAAGGGCATATGGCTGTGGCATAGATCACAGGGAGGCTTTGACTCTGGGTCATAAGGGTCATGGGGTCTAGTCAGGCACAAAATGTGAAACTCCGGCCCTGGGCCTGCCCACTGAGAGAGGCAGTGCCATTGTCTGAGAGTGCATACAGAAAGGCCAGATGGGACCCAGTCTGTGCTCTGCCACTTCCTGCGTGTTTGGCCCGCAGCACCCCTTAACGTCGCTAAGCCTCTCGTTCCTCACTTCTGACCCAGACGATTCCACCTCAGGCTGGCTGTGAGGATTAACGCTTCTTCATAATGTACAGTTTCTCGTAATTAGAAGGTGTTCTACAAATTGTTGCTGTTTATATATTTTTATAATCTTAGGGCAGACCAGCCTGCACAGTGCTTCTGACTTGCTCTAGCCTCAGGTTTTCATTCTCTGGAAACATGGCCATATGACCAATAAGTCCTGCTTTCCTAAATCCCAGGGTAGAAAGAGCTGAGCCTTCTTGTCCAGTTGCACCCTCAGCCCCCAGGGGCGTTGAGGACGCCCTCTGCAGGTGGAAAAGAGTGTGCAGCAGAAGTGTGAGGTCAGCTGGAGGGATGTAGTATTTCTGTCTCCTCAGTCACCAGCAGTGACCTTGACAAATTGCCTCATGACCTTGAGCTTTGGTGTTCCCATCCAGATAATGGGCTCACGTGATAACTACCGACATTGGAGACGGCTGTGCAGACTAAATGGGATAATGTATTTAAAACAGTCAGTATAGTGCCTGGCCCGGGCAAGTACTCACTGAGTGGAAGCCACTAAGACATATTCTATTCACAAAGTTGTTATAAGAGAAGAATGCGTGGAAGGGGTTTTATAAACTAAAGCCCACAACACATTAGTTGTTATTATTTTAGCAAGGCTGTGTTTCAGGGTCCACACCTATATGTTTGCCTGCTGATATGTATTTGCCTAACATTTGGAAGTTTTTTGACATGAACACAATATGTGCATGTGTGCATACATGTGTGTATATGGGATCTTTGTGTGCGTATTGATGGTACAGGTACCCTTGCTTCTCCCTGATGCTTTAGGGGATCCTAGGCCAGAGTACCTTTAATTATGTGCTTTCCAGGTTTTTGGAGCCCTGGCTTGATTTTTTTTAATCTGCTTCCCAAGCCCACATCCATTCTCCAAGATGACTGGTCACCGTGGAGAGCAGATAAATCTGTAATTGTTAAAGAAATGGAAGTTATCAACCAAGACCAGATAGGTTTGTCCAAATATAGAGAAAAAGATAATATGAGGATAGGTATTAACTGAATATTAAATGGAAAGTACTAGAAAGATAAAGCATGCAAGACAGAGCTGCTAAAAGTTATGGCCAAAAGATATGAAACACTGATACACATGAAGACAGAAGTTATGGATCTATAAGGTTCGTGCCAATGGCCCACTCAAATAGTTCCAAGGAGAGAGAAAGGTAACTTTTAAAGGGCAGAGAGTAATAATTACATCACTCTCAGCAACTTTACAGCTCACAAAGGCTCTCATGCAATCTCTTGGCCTCTCTTGGAAGTCTGTGCCTTCCAAACCCTTCCCTCATGCCCCCTGCCTCTAGCACAGGGCACAGCACCTCACCTCTCTAGCAATGGATGGCACAGACAGCAAAAATAAGTAACAATTACAAGACTCGGTGTTGTTAAGGATGTGGCGAAAAGGGCACATTAGCAGATTTCTAGGTGGGCTGTGTATCTATTCCTTTTTTTTTTTTTTTTTGGTAAAGAACAATTTGGCAAAAGCATAATAAAAATACTCCAAGAGAATAATCCAAAAGGAAAACAAATTTGCAAAAAGGTGGCCCCACCAGTGCTGCATGCACGTAATAGTGGAGAATTTGAAACAACACAGATGCCCAACCAAAGGGGCTTGGTACCTACTAAGATGAAAATCATGATGAGCTAGGAGAACAGACCCCAAAATGGTCTGTGCCCACTGATGTAAGTGTAGACAAGTGTGTGCGTGCATGAAAAGACCTTGAGATAATTTGAAGAGATGTAAACAGGGTTAATATCTATGAGGTTCTTTGTAATTGTTTTTAAAAGGTGAAGATTTGTCTCCTTGGGGCATCTTCCAAAGAGGAGTAGGGAAATGTTTTGCGCAAGGACAGCAAGGACGAAATATCTTGAGTGGATTCTTTTGGAGGGATACTCCCTCACTGATGTGAAACTGGGGTGTGTGGTGCTGGGAGCACGAGCACACTGAATACTCCCTCCTCCACCTGTCACTGCCCTTGCTGGAATCAGCATTTCCTCACACTTGGCGTGCGCGTGTGTGTGTATAGACACCAGACGGTTGCTGGTATGCCTGGATCAGGGTGAGCTGGACCTAGGATGGCCTCAGTGAGAAGAGGAATTTGCCTGATTACTCCTGTCCTTCCAGCCCCACGGGGTTTCCTGACACCGAATGAACCAAGGGTAAAAGCACAATGGGGGCTCTATTACCTCTTCCCTTTGGTTTAGGTTCCAACTTACATTCTGAGGTTTGCATCCCTGCCCACCGCACACTCCAATATGCAGGTCCACTATCTTCCCCCCCCCCCCCGCCCCCCGCCACTGTTTACATCTCAGCATCCTTAATGCTCAGGGTGCTAAGGTTGGAGGCTGGTAGATTGGAGAGACTGAGGGTGTGGACACACCCTGGGGGCTTGGTTGGGGTCTCCAACTTCTGGTTCACCTGACTGGCCTTAACCGTGAGCCAGGCACTGGGCTAGGAGCTGTAGGTCTGCCTGCCCACTCCAGGACCTCACAGTCCAGTGAGGGAGGGAAACAGAGCAGAATGCTTTTCTTCAGTTCCCTGTGTGCGCCCCAGGGAGCAGCCCGCCACGGAACGGAAGGAAGCCAGTGCATCTGTCTAGCTGGGCTGGGGGCTCAGACCCCTCAGGCAGGCAGGCCAGATGGATGCGAAGTTGGAGCTCAATGCCCTCCTTTCTTAAGGGCTGCAGCCAACCTTGTAGCTCTGCAGAGAATGGGCCCAGGGTTCCCAGATATTCACGTTAAAAGTCTATAACCCCAGTTTTTATGTGAAATAAAATTTTTAAAAAATACGCATTGGGTCAATACTGTGCAGGCCAAAGCCACTTTGTACAGTGAATGCAGCCTGTGGGCCTCCACTTAAGACTTCAGTTGGGGTTTGGGAGAGTGGGGAGCACCACCTGCAGGCCGGAGCAGGCGCAGCAGCACTGGCCCCACACCAGGTGCTCCCTCCCTCCCTCTCCTCCCCACTGTCTCCAGCACCTCTGGGGGTTCCCCCTGAGTACTGCCAAGCCACTAGATGGCACCATGAGCCCAGCATCTCGTAGGGGCAGAGCAAACCTGAGTCCTCAAGTTCCAAATCGCAACCCCAGGGCCATGGGCTGCCTAGGGCTTTTTATTTTCTTCTTGAGTTTTTGTTAAGTCAACAAAAAGACTCCTTTCTGTCAGGTTCTTTCTGTCCTCTAGGCCAGCGCTGCCCAATAGAAATATATGGCAGGCCACGTTTTTAATTTTTAATTTCTAGTAGGCACATTTAAAAAAATAAAAAGACACAGGTGGCATTAATTTTAATAATGTTTTATTTAGTCCAATATATCTAAAATATTATCATTTCAATATGTAATCAATGTACAAAGTATTAAAGAAGTATTTTACTGTTTTTGTACTAAGTGTTCAGAATCCTGTGTGTGTTTTATACTCACAGTGCATCTCAGTTTGGACTAGTCACATTTCAATGGTTCAGTAGTCACATTTGGCTAGAGGCCACCAAACAGGGCTGGGCAGCTGCAGGCCCTGCGGAGGCCTGAGTTCTGCTCCCCATAAGAGTTGGCTTGCAGGTTGTAACATGGAATTCTGTCCAAGTTGGATATTGACTTAGAGTCTGGGGGTCTCAGGGACCCAAATCATCACCCTCTGCAGAAGGTTTCACATTTAAAAAGGCATCAGTGCATTTCTGGAAGTTCCTGGGCAGAGGAGCCCAACTCTCTCTCTCTCTCTCTCTCACACACACACACACACACACACACACACACACACGTACAGGCCTCGCCCTGGCCTGGGACGGGTAAGAGCCTCCCTGAGGACTTAGGTGAGGAGGAAGTGCCCTTCCCCACCAAGCTCAGTGCCCTGGAGGCCTGCATCTTGCAAATAATAGTACATTTCCTTTATTAAGCAAAAATTCTTAATTTAATATAGTTATATTTATCAAACTTGAAATTTGTCACAAAGCCACAAATTATTCTTGAAACTTGTTTGCCTCCAGGAGTTCTTTGAGCTCCCCAGGCTGTCCCTTGGGTCCTAGCATGTGGCTCTTCGCTGCTCCCCTCCCTTCCCTCTGTGGGCAGTTCTGCACTCTCTCTGCCCCATCACACTCCCTCCTCCACCTGTCACTGCCCTTGCTGGAATCAGCATTTCTGAAGCCAGCTAGATGGACACACACTGAGAGCACTTCTTTCCACTAAACTGGTTCATTTTGGGAGGGGGATCAAGATGGCAGTGTGAGAGGATGTCCCTGAAACCTCTCCTGGAACTTACAAACTGAACAGGCAAAATCCAACAAGGAAGTCCCTAAGTGACACACCCTCAGCTGAGAGATCCACCCACCACAAGAAAACACCTTAAGGTCAGAGAAAGGGAGGCAAACGGGAGGAAAGGGAAGGCAGCAGCATGGCAGAAGGACGGAGGAGGAGGCTGGGGGAAATGGGCTGAAACGCAGCACAATCCCCAACTGGGCGGAGGAGCAGACAGTGGAAGATCTGCAAGGGGATGAGAAAAAGCGGCGCCCCTCCTCTGGCTCTGGTGCACTCCTGACAGAGGGTTGAGCTTACTCTGTGGCACCTATACCCCTGGCTCCAGTACACTCCTGTCAGAGGGCCAAGCATGCTTGGTGGTTCACAGCCACCTGAGCTTCTGTGCACTCTTGACAGAGCATCAGGCTTGTATTGCAGTGCACGCCAGGCATGGCTCTGCAATCCCCTGACAGAGAAGCAGGCTTATGCTGCAGGTGTGCCTGCCCTGGCCCTGAGGGCTCCTGATGGAGGGACAGGCCTGTATCAAAGCTGAGCCAGCACCCAGGGTAAAAAGCAACCTAGGGGCAAATAGCAGTGGTGAACCGCACTGTCCCAACTGCTAGGCAGAAACCGTGAACGTAGAGCCTGGATGCTTCCCCAAACCACCATTACCTTGTTCCACAAACAAGCCCTGAATCCTCCCCAGCAAACCCTCACCCCTGCAGGAACCAGCAGGGAGGCTCAGGGAAACTGTAAAATAAAGGCACAGCAGCCTCTACCTGCAGGGATCTTAGAGGCAGAGAATATCATCACCCACCACATTTCCCCAAAGAAGAAGTGCATCAAAAACAAGGCAACTAGTCAAAGAGCAGAAGCCTACTCTCCAGGAAAGCTCTGAGTGGGAAAAATCTAACAACCAAGAGAAAATACTTCAGAGAAAGATGCTGCAGCGACACCAACTGGGAAGTAAAGGAAAGACCTCTCCATATCAGCCAGGGGAAAATAGCCTTTATGCACAGAAAGAGAAACACATCAACTATAATGAACTCCCTCAGGAACAAAGCATCTCATAGAGAAAATGGAAAATCTCTGGAAAAGGAACTTTTAGATTTGGAAATAGATGATCTAAGTGACACAGAATTCAAGACTATACTCCTAAAAATACTCAGAGAGCTCAGGGAATGCTAGACCCAGATAAATGATCTCAGAAAAGAAGTCTCTGAACAAAAGGAACACTTTAACAAAGAAATTCAAACTATAAAAAAGAATTAGAAAGAATCGGCAAGATGGCAACCAGAGAGGAGGTCCCTAAAATCTCTCCCAGAAAAATACAATTAAACGGCCGGGCAGATTCCAACATGGGAAATGCTGAGTGGCACAAAGACAACTGAGAAATCCACGCATCGCAAGAAAACACCTGAAGGCAGGTGGGAGAGAAGGGAGAGAGCAGAGAAGGATTACGACCTGACACCCCTACGGCTAACTGAAGAAACTAGAAAGAAATCAGGAAGCAGCATGATATAGGGGAGGCAGGAGGCCAAGTGGCGACAAGAGTGGAAGCCAGAGCAGTGCAAATACAGGGAGACCATGAGGGAGCTGAACCTAAAAGCAGAGTGTTAGAGACAAAGCCTGGGAGCTGATCTCTGAGGCTCTGAGTAGCAAGGAGGCAGAACGAGGGATTGAACTGCCATAGATGGGATTAGGGCCCCAGATACAGCATTGTAGTTCCTGGCACCTGTGCAGCACAAGGCATATGTGTGTGTGGTGTCCTAGCAGAGCCACCACCTCAGCTCATGGCACATGCACAGGGCACCCTCCTGGCTCTTGGAGTACGCATGTGCAGCCCCCTTGCACGGTCCCACCTGCTCAGTTTGTGGCGTGGGTGGGGTGGCACCCTTGTGGTGCCCTAGTGGCTCATGAGGCATATGCACACAGCCCCCTCATGCAACACCCCACCCTCGGCTCACAGCACTCAGGACTTGTGCCATGCCCAGAGCAGTTGCTGTGGAAACAAATCACTGAAACACCACTAGGAGTGAAACACTGGAGAAGGGACAAGAGGGGATTTGACAGAATTCACCCCAACCAATGTGAACGGCCTCAGCCTGCATCCCATTGGCCTCCACCATCTCCCCCAGCTTCCCCAATGAAAAGCAGGAGGCAGAGCATCCTCAGTTTGCATTTTTCTGGCCTCCCCCTTCTCTCGCAGCTTCCCCAACAAACTGCAGGAAGCAGAGACCATGGACTGCCATGCCCCATCTCCAAATGCTGCTGGAGACTGGAGATATGGATTAAACACCTCCTCTCTCTCCCAAAACTTGCCCCCCCCACCACCACCTAGTGTCTGCTCTATAGCAAGCCACCACAAAATACTAATCAGAGAAATAAGTGATCTCCTAGACTCTGCTAGAAATAAAGCTCTCATGCTGAAAAAGAAGAACACAACAGACAATATGACTACCTTAGGATTTAAAGCTGTTCAGAAAGAAGATGAAAAATCTCTAGAGAAAGGATCTCATAGATCTAGAATTTTATGAACTAACTGACCGAGAATATAAAATAGCCATTCTAAAGGCTCTCAGAGAAATGAAAACATAATGGCAAAATACGATAGCTGAGATGAATGATCTAAGAAAGGAAATCTGTGAACAAAAGAAACAGTTTAACAAAGAAATTCTAACTATAAGGAAGAACAAGATGGAAATTTGAGAGATAAATAATATAATAAAAGAAGTGAGAAGTAAAATAACTGTCATAGAAAATAGAGCCAACCAGATGGAGGAAAGAATTAGTGATATTGAAGACCAGAACATGGAAACAGCTCAGAAAGAAGAAGATAGGGAATACAGAACCAAAAGGATTGAAAGGATTCTGCAAGAACTATCTGGCTCCATGCGACAAAACAACATCAGGATAATAGGATTGGAAGAAGGAGCAGAGCAATCTACAGAGAGTGTACTCAAACAAATAGCAAATGAGAACTTTCCAAACCTATGGAAAGATCTAGAACCCCAAATTCAAGAAGAAAATAGGTCCCCTAGATACCTGGACCTTAGCCAATCTTCTTCAAGACACACTGTACTGAAGATGTCAAAAACCAAAGACAAACAGACAATTTTCAAGGCAGCTAAAGAAAAAAGAACTATAATCTTTAGAGGTAACTCATCAGGCTGGCATCAGACTTCTCAGCAGAAACTCTACAAGCTAGGAGGGAGTGGAATCAAATATTCAAAATATTAAAAGAGAGAAACTTCCAGCCAAGAATAAATTATCAGGCAAAATTATCCTTCAGATATGAAGGAGAAATAAAGACCTTCTCAGATGCACAGAAGCTGAGGTAACTGGCCAGCAGGAAACTGGCACTTCAAGAAATACTGACGGAGGCCCTCTGACCTGAAACAAAACATCAGAATAAATGGAATAGGGTTGGGACAACAAAAAAGAAACAAAAATTTAAAAACATATAAATTTTTAAAAGGAAGTAATGGTCATAGGAAATCCTCATATATCAATCATCACTTTAAAAATTAATGAACTGAACTCACCAATAAAAAGACACAGAGTAGCAGACTGGATTCAAAAAAATCTATCCATATGCTATCTCCAAGAGACACACCTCGGCCATAAGTACAAAGTGAAAGGATGGAAAACAATACCCCAAGCAAATAGTAACTAGAGAAAAGCAGGAGTTGCCATATTATATCTGATGAAACAAACTTCAGGTTAAAAAAGATAACAAGAGACAAAGATGGACATTACATAGTGATAAAAGGTACAATACAACAACAAGAAGACTTGACATTAATTAATATATATGCTCCCAATCAGGAAGCACCAAAATATATAAAGCAACTACTAAAAGATCTGAAAGGAGAAATTGACAAAAGCACAATCATTGTAGGGGACCTAAACACCTCCTTAACAGCCATAGACAAATCATCCAAACAGAAAATAAATAGGGAAACATCAGCTCTAAATGACACATTGCAGCAACTGGACACAATGGACATTTACAGGACAATTCATCCAGCAAAAAAAGACTATAGCTTCTTTTCTAGTGCACATGGAACATTCTCAAGGATAGACCATATGCTTGCTGGGAAACCAAAGTAGCCTCAGCCAATTCAAGAAGGTTGAAATCATACCAAGTGCATTCTCAGACCACAAAGCTCTGAAATTGAACATCAACTATAAAAGGAAAGCAGAAAAATCACACATACATGAAGATTAAACAACATATTATTAAAAAATGACTGGATCTAAGAACAAATAAAAGAAGAGATTTAAAAATGCATAGAAACTAATGACAATGAAAATACAACATACCAAAATTATTGGGACACAGCAAAAGCAGTAATAAGAGGGAAATTTATATCATTACAGGCCTATCTTAAGAAGCAAGAAAAATCACAAGTAAACATTCTAACATCCCATCTTAAAGAACTAGAAGAAGAAAAACAAAAACACCCAAAGTTAGCAGAAGGAAAGAAATAATAAAAATTAAAGCAGAGCTAAATGAAATGGAGAACAGCAAGACAATAGGGAAAATTAATGCAACAAAGAGTTGGTTCTTTGAGAAAGTCAACAAAATTGACAACTACCTGGCTAGACTAGTCAAAGGAAGAAAGGAAAGGACACAAATATCCAAATTTAGAAATAAAAGGGGAGAAAGTACCACCGATACCACAGAAATACAAAGGATTATAAGAAAATATGAAGGACTTTATGCCATTAAATTTAAAAACCTAGAAAGAATGCGCAAGTTCCTAGAAACCTATAGCCTACCTAGACTGAACCAAGGACTAGATAATCTAAATAGACCATTTAATAGTCAAGAAATTGAAATGACTATCCACAACCTCCCTAGAGGCAAAAGCCCCTGACCAGATAGTTTCACCAATGAATTTTACCAAGAATTCAAAGAATTAACACCTATCTTTTTCAGACTTTTCCAAAAAGATTGAAGATGAGGCAATACTTCCTAATTCATTCTATGAGGCCAACATTACTCTAATACCAAAGCCTGGTAAAGACAACTCAAAAAAAGAAAACTATAGACCAATGTCTCTGATGAACACAGATGCAAAAATTCTAAAGAAAATATTAGCAAATAGAATACAACAGTGCATCACAAAGATCATACATTATGATCAAGTGGGATTCATCCAGGAGCACAAAGATCATTCATCATATGAAAATGAATCAATGTGATACAACACATAAACAAAATAAAAGATAAAGACCATATGATCATATCGATTGATGCAGGAAAAGTATTTGACAAGATACAACATTCATTTGTGATCAAAACACTGAATAAAATGAGCATAGAAGGAAATTATTTCAATGTAATAAAGGCCATATATGACAGACACTCAGCTAATATACTGAATGGGGAGAAGCTGAAGCCCATTCCCCTAAAATCAGGAACAAGACAGGAATGTCCCCTGTCACCACTGCTATTCAATATAGTACTAGAAGTTCTAGACAGAGCAGTCAGGCAAGAGAAAGGAATAAAAGGTATCCAGCTTGGGAGAGAAGAGGTCAAATTGTCACTCTTTGCAGTTGACATGATTCTTTATATAGAAAATTCCAAAGACACCAACAAGAAACTATTAGAAACAATAAATGAGTACAGTTAAGTTGCAGAATACAAAATCAACATACAAAAATCAACAGCATTCCTATATACAAACAATGAATCTTAAGGAAAAGAAATAAGAGAGTCAGTACCTTTTGCTATTGCAACAACAAAAAAATGAAATACCTGGGAATTAAGTTAACAAAGAATGTGATGGACTTATACACAGAAAACTATAAGACATATTTGAAAGAAATTGAAGAGGACACAAAGAAATGGAAAGATATTCTGTATTCATGGATAGGAAGACTTAACATTCTTAAAATAGCCATATTACCCAAAGCAATTTACAGATTTAATGCAATTTCCATTAAAATCCCACAATCATACTTTCACGAAATAAATAAAAAAATTATTAAATTTGTATGGAATCACAAAAGACCTCGAATTGCCAAGGCAATGCTACATAAAAAGAATAAGGCTGGTGGTATCATACTCCCTGATTTCAGTTTACACTACAAAGCATCAATAATCAAAATAGCCTGGTATTGGCAGCAAAACAGACTCACAGACCAATGCAATAGAATTGAAAACCCAGAAATAAATCCACAAATTTATGGACAAATAATTTTCGATAAAGGAACAAAATATATGCAATGGGAAAAAGACAGCTTCTTCAGTATATGGTGCTGGGAAAACTGGAAAAATACATGCAAAAGAATGAATCTGAGCTGTGAACTGTCACCATATACTAAAATTAACTCAAAATAGATTAAAGACCTCCATATAAGACCTGCAACAATAAACTGTATAGAAGAAAACATTGGTACTAAACTCATAGGCCTATGACTTGAGGAAGACTTCATGAACCTGACCTCAAAGGCAAAGGAAGTAAAAGCAAAAATAAATGAATGAGACTATATCAAACTAAAAAGTTTCTACACTGCAAAAGTAACCATCAACAAAACAAAAAGACAGCTAACTGACTGGGAGAAAATATTTGCAGACAATGAATCTGATAAGGGGGTAATATCTAAAATATATAAAGAACTAATACAACTTAACAGCAAAAAAGACCCAACTCAATTAAAAAGTGGGCAGAGGACCTAAACAGACACTTCTCCCATGAAGAAATACAAATGGCTAACAAACATATGAAAAAATGCTCAACTTCATTAGCTATCAGGGAAATGCAAATTAAAACCACAATGAGATACCACCTCACACCTGTTAGAATGGCTATTATCAACAAGACAAGGAATAACAAGTGCTGGGGGAGGATGTGCCACCAAATTTAGCAACCTTGAAGAAATGGACAAGTTCCTGGAAACATATAGTCTACCTAGACTGAGCCGATAAGAATAGACAATTTAAATAGACCGACAGATTAACAGTAAAGAAATTGAAACAATCATCCAAAACCTCCCCAAAGGCAAAAGCCCCGGACCAGATGGTCTCACCAATGAGGTTTATCAAGAATTCAAAGTAAAACTAATGCCTGTTCTCCTCAAACTCTTCCAAAAAATTGAAGAAGATGCAATACTTCCCACCTCTTTCTATGAAGCCAACATAATCCTAATACCAAAGCCTGGTAAGGATAACACAAAAAAGAAAACTACAGACCAATATCTCGAATGAACACAGGTGCAAAAATCCTAAATAAAATATTAGGAAATAGAATACAACAATTCATTGAAAAGATTATACACCATGATCATGTGGGATTCAGCCCATGAACACAAGAATGGTTCAACATATGAAAATCAATCAATGTGATACACCACATAAATAAAAGATAAAAATTATATGATCATATCAGTTGTTGCAGAAAAAGCATTTGACAAGATACAACATCCATTTATGATCAAAACACTGAATAACATAGGTATAGAAGGAAAGTACCTCAACATAATGAAGGCCATATATGACAAACCCTCAGCTAATATTACACTGAATGGGATAAAACTGAAACCTGTTCTTCTAAAATCAGGAACAAGACAGGGATGTCCCCTGTTGCCACTGCTATTCGATATAGTACTGGAAGTTCTAGCCAGAGCAATCAGGCAAGAGTAAGGAATAAAAGGCATCCAAATTTGAAGAGAAGAAGTCAAGCTGTCACTTTTTGCAGATGACATGATCCTTTATATAGAAAATTCTAAAGACTCCACCAGAAAACTATCAGAAACAATAAATGAATACAGTAAAGTTGCAGGACATAAAATCAATGTACAAAAATCAATTGGATTTCTATATACCAACAAAACTTCAGAAAAAGAAATGAGACAAACAATACCTTTTGCGATCACAACAAAAAGAATAAAATACCTAGGAATAAACTTAACAAAGAACAGGAAGGACTTATATACTGAAAACCATAAGACACTATTAAAAGAAATTGAAGAGAACACAAAGAAATGGAAAGATATTCTGTGTTCATGGATTGGAGGAATCAACATAGTTAAAATGGCTATATTACCCAAAGCATATACAGATTTAAGGCCATTCTCATCAAAATCTCACAGACATTCTTTCAAGAAATAGATTCCATCAGATTCGTATGGAACCACAAAAGACCCTGAATCACCAAAGCAATCCTACATAAAAAGAATAAGGCTGAAGGCATCACACTCCCTGATTTCAATCTATACTACAAAATGTCAATAATCAAGATAGCTTGATATTGGCAGAAAAGCAGAAACACAGACCAATGGAACAGAATTGAAAATAAACCCACAAAGATACAGACAAATACTTTTTTGACAAAAGGAGAGAGAAATATACAATGGGGAAAAGAAAGCCTCTTCAGTAAATGGTGCTGGGAAAATTGGAAACTACATGCAAAAGAATGAATCTGAACTGCAAACTGTCACCATATACCAAAATTAACTCAAAATGGGTTAAAGACCTCCACATAAACTGTGAAGAAGAAAACATTGAAACTAAACTTATAGATCTCGGGTTTAGGGAGAACTCCATGAACTTAATCTCAAGAGCCAGGGAAGTAAAAGCAAAAATAAATGAATGGGATATATCAAACTAAAGAAACCATCAACAAAACAAAGAGACAGCCAACTGAATGGGAAAAATATTTGCAAACAATGTCTCTGATAAGGGACTAACATCTAAAATATATCAAGAACTTGTACAACTCAACAATAAATAAACAAGCAATCCAATTAAAAAAATGGGCAAAGGACCTGAATAGATACTTTTACCAGGAAGACATACAAATGGCCAACAGATATATGAAAAAAAATGCTCAACTTCACTAGCTATTAGGGAAATGGAAATCAAAACCACAATGAGATACCACCTCACACCTGTGAGAATGGCTGTTATCAACAAGACAAGGAATAACAAGTGCTGGAGAGGATGTGGAGAGAAAGGGACTCTGGTACACTGCTGGTGGGAGTGCAAACTGGTACAACCACTATGGAGGACAGTATGGAGGATCCTCAGAAAATTAAAAATAGAGTTACTATATGACCCATTAATTCTTCTTTTGGGTATCTACTCCCAAAATTTGTTCATCACAGCACTATTCACAGTGGCCACATCGTGGAAGCAGCCAAAGTGCAATTTGACAGACTGGCTAAAGAAGCTGTGGTACATATACACAATGGAATATTACTCAGCCATAAGAAAAGACAAAATAGGGCCATTTATGAAAATAGGGTTGGACCTTGAGACCATCATGCAAAGTGAAATAAGCCAAAAAGAAAAAAACCAACAAGCATAATTCATTAATTTGTGAGTCACAAAGCTGAAAGCAACAAAGAAACAAAAACTCATGGACACAATCAGTAGTTTAGTGGTTAGTGGTCATCTGAGGGTATGGGGGGATGGGAGTGGGGGAGAAGGGGCAGGGACACAAATATATGGTGATGAAAGGAGAACTGACTGGGTGATGAAGACATAGCACAACACATAGATGATGTATTGTAGAATTGTACACCTAGAACCTAGGTAATTTTTACTAATCATTGTCACTCCAATAAATTTAACAATAAAAAGAAAAAAATAAAATCAATACAAATGAAAAGAATAGTCCCATGGGGGGAAAATGGTTTATTTTGCTTCAAACTAGCCCCTGGACTGGACAGAAATTGATAGCTGGTTTGGATACAGTTTTTAAATGAGCATCTTTTTCTATTTCTGGGCCTTGGTTTCTAATCTGTGGTATCAACGGATTCCATCTCTAACGTCCCACCCCCATCATGCATGACCCCCGGGGGGGTTTAAACTGTTTCCTACATTCTCTCCCAAGCTATACACACACCCCTTGGTGGTTCCAGGTCACCCTTGTAAAACAGCATAAGGAATGAGATTGGGGAGGCAGAAACAAAGGGAGGAGACAGCAAGACAGCAGGAATCAGAGCAGACAGGCCTCCAGAACCCCAACCGTTCAGAGTTGGCAGGCGGCCCCAAGAGCCCCTAACAGAACATCTGACTGCTCTTCAGCACCATAGAAAAGGTCTGATGGGCAGGAGATGGGGCCCACACTTCTCCACTAACACCCCTTCAGCCCCACCCCTTGGTGAGCTGCTCAGAGACCCAATCAGAGGGCCCCGTTGGTCCAGGCAGGACCTTCCCGCAGGGGCCACACGGATGCTTGCATCTCTCCTTCCCTTCTGGAGCCAGGAGCCTGGATGCGGATGTGAGGTGGAGGTCAGGGTTGGGCGGGTTGTGGTAGTTCATGGCCCAGTGTTTCCCAGCAGATAGGTGATAGCACCAGCCTGCTCCAGTAGGAGAAGAGCAGAGGGTTCGGTTTCCTAGGACAGTTGAAGACACACCCACTTGTGACCCACTTTGTGTTTTTTACCCTTTCAGAGGAGCAGGTCCCGTGGCTGCAATGGACGGCAGAGGCTGGCACCAGTCCCTCCGGGCTGGGCTGGGCTGGGCTGCGCTGGGGCAGAGGCAGAGTGCTTCTGAGCGGTTCTCTGGGGAGTGGGGAATTGAAAAGGAAAAGCTTCTCCGAGGAAGGCGGGGGGGAGGGGGAGAGGCTGGCACACACGCGCGCACACGCACACACGCGCGCACACACACGCGCGCACACACACGCGCGCACACGCACACACGCGCGCACACACACGCGCGCGCACACACACGCGCGCACACGCACACACGCGCGCACACACACACATACGCGCACACACACGCGCACACGCACTCCCCGTCCTGTCTTAGCCTAAGCCTCCCTCGGGAGAGGAGCGTCTTCCCTCTGCCGCCAGAGCTGCTCGCTGTTGCTTCCCCGCCCACTGTGCTGTCAGCAGCACTGGCAAAGTTGGCCTCAAACTTGAACGGACCTGAAGGCTTCAGCTTCCAGGCTCCGCTGGGCAGCAGGCAGGACCCCGCCTCTGAACTTGGCGGGCTCCGAGGGCCCTGGCTTCCCTGGTGACGCTTCGGCCCCTGACCTACAAGCCCCCAGTCTGGGCTGAGGAAGGGTGTGCCGAGGTCCCTCTGGAGCCCCTGGTCCCTGCCTAGAGCTGCAGCAGCCCAAGGCCCCTACCGACATGGCCAATCCCATGCAGTCTCAGTTTGCCCCAGCTCGGGAGCCGGGCACTGCCTCACCCCTAGACCTGCCAGAGATGGAGATGCTTCTCACCAAGGCGGAGGGCAAGGACGACAAGCCCCTGAAGCTGTCCAAGTCCCTTTCAGGGCCTCTGGACCTGGAGCAGAACGGCCATGGCCTGCCTTTCAAGGTGGTATCTGAGGGGTGCCGGGAGACCTCCCTCCCTCAGTCGCCCTCTCGGGCCAGCTCGAGACGGGCGTCCTCCATTGTCACCACCTCCTATGCTCAGGACCAAGAAGTCCCCAGAGATTACCTCATGCTCGCCATCGCCTCCTGCTTCTGCCCTGTCTGGCCCCTCAACCTCATCCCCCTCATCTTTTCCATCATGGTAAGTGCTGCTGTTTGTGCCAGGGCAGGGGCTGGGCCCAGGGGGGTCGGCAGGCACCAGACACCATCCCAGGGTGTACAGAAAAGAGCTGGGCGTTGGGGGCTCCCGTTCCCAGCTGGCCTACCACACCCCTTTGGAGAAGGTCCAGGGGCCTGGAGCACTTAAATGCTTGCTGCTCTCTCTCGTCTCTGCTCCTGGGCACCACCGCTCGACTCTGCACACAGCCATGCTGAGGAGTGAGGCCCCCGGGAGTCCCCGGAGCTAACTTCTGCACTGCAGAAAGGCAGCAAGGTGGGGGTCTTGCCTTCTGTGCGAGGTCATCCTTGAGTGGGGCTGTGTACTGGCAGAGGTTGCAGCTGGTGTGGAGTCCCAGGACTTGTGTTCTCAGGAGGAGACCCAGCCCCCTCAACCCTGGGCCACCTGGGCGTTCTTAGAACCTTTGCTGGCTCCGGTGTCCAAGAGCCAGCGGTGGCTTCCCTGCCACGCACCGAGGGCCCTGCGTCCTGGCTCTCCCAAAGCTGTTGCCCTGGGGACAGTTCTCACTGGGGCCCTCTGGGCCTTGGCGGTTGCACTGATTTCAGCATCTGTCCTCAGGGAGGGGAGGTCTGGGCCATGGGTGAAAAATATGTCAGAGGGCATAGCTGCCAAGAAGGGCATGTGTGTGCTGGTCTTGGCTCCTCACACTCTGTGCCATAGGGTTTTGAGTGAACCGTCATAGAGGGCCCCCAAAGCAAACCATTTGGACGGAGCTACGCCCAGAGGATGCACAGATAGTGTCCGTAGATGTTAGCAAATGCCTTTCGAGGTCCAGGAAGGAGAGCGAGGCAGGCGATGACTTTCAGAGTGATGTTAGGAGCAGGGGGAGTGAACTGCCAACCGGGCTGGTCAGAGCGGGAAGACTGGGTGGGGACACTCTGCTTCCCTCCGAGTGCCTCCTCTGCTGAGTCATAATCACCCCGCCTCCTGGAGCTGTGGTCCCTCTTGTTGCTCCTGGGCTGTCCTCTGAGACAGCCTTTATTTCCTCATTCATCTCCGTCCACTTCACTGATGCCCAGTCTCTAGACAGGGAAGCCTTCCCCAAACCCCATAGGATCCAGCACCATCTACCAGGATGTCAGGGGATACTGCAGCGGTCCTGAGTCCAAAGCACTTGGCCTGGTCACATGAGTCGGGGCTAGGCAGGCCCAGGGTGGGGCCTTTGAGGAGCTTCTGGTGCTGGCTGCTGTACTTGGGGGTGGCTGGGGCCAGGCCCAGGCCCCAGAGGTGTAGCCGGTGGCTCTGGGCAGGGCCACCCTCTTGGTTACAGAGAGCAGCCCCAAGAGGGAAACCAGGCTTTGGGAAAGAAAACCACACAAGGGCCCAGGAGAAAACAGTTGCTGGAATTTGTCTCCTAGTGGGGTGGCAGGGTGCAGGCTGGGTAGAAGCTGCCTTTGTCAAAGGAAACCTGGGCCCAAGACTGTGAGACCACTGAACCTCCCACCCTCGGTGCATTTCGACTTCTTTCTGAGGCTCTTAAATAAGGTCTGGTGGTCACTCGGCCTGGGACAGGAGATAGGTTGCTAAACCAGACACCATCACCAATTCCCAGAAGCCTATGGCCCAGTGGGGAGAAACTTGTAAACAGATCCTTACGACACATTGTAAGAAGTATCCAGGCTAGACAAAACCTCAAGGAATTGTGTGACTTCAGCCAAGTCACCTAAACCTCTCTTCTTCCCATCTGCAAAATGGGTGTCACCGAAACACCTACATTACAAAGAGAGCTGTGAGGGCGGAATGAGACCAGCCATATAAGTGAGACCAGTCTGTGGCAGCTGAGTGTCTCCCTGGTGAGAGACAGAAGCCATCACAAGTCTGCTGTGTTCTTTAAGAGCTTCGAGATATAATTCACATATCATACAATGCTCCTCCCTAACATGTATGATTCAATGATTTTTAGTATATTCAAGATAAATGCAACCCTAACCACACTCAATTTTAAAACATTTTGTTCACCCCCAAAAGAAACCTCATACCTTTTTCTCTGTCATCAGCCCCTACCTGTCCCCTGATCTCTACCAGCTCTAAGCAACCCCTAATCTTCCTGTCATTATGGATGTGCCTCTTC